>WOGR01009527.1:0-11308 GCA_015342045.1 Leptinotarsa lineolata | reverse complement strand
AGCAGCCTCGTTGCCTTCCAGGCCAGTGTGGTCAGGAATCCAGACCAGAGACAATTTGTTGAGTCTTCCTATTGAGGAGAGTCGTTTTTGGCAATTTTCTACCAATTTAGACGTTGCTCGGTATGAGCCAAGAGCTTCCAACGCCGCTTGACTCTCCGAGAAAAGTTTTATTGTCTTGTGTGTGAGGTTGGATTTTACCAATGTACTCTTCAACTATTTCACCACATAGTTCATTCATTTCTGACAGATCCTTCCGATATTCAATTGTTTTCCATATGGAGAAACAAATCCTGCATGACCGTCAAAGTCGAGAATTAAAAATTATGTATGGAGAAAATACATACATGTTACGATTGACAAAAATATCTATATGATCATACGAAAGAGTTTGACATGTTAATATGAAGTTGTTTTCTCAAAATCGACTTAGAAAAAACTTCGCATCATCATGTAATTGAAAAACAACCTTCATAATGAAGGTTTAACAATAATTCTATATTAAATGGATGAATCAGGTTTCTCAGTGCTCGGTACTCTTAACAAACATTATCGTTTTTCAGAAAAAATAGTGGTTTCTGAATGAATAAAAAAATATTGATAATGGATATTCTGTAATTGTATCGCTTTGATATGCAGCACTATGTATCAGTTTGTGAAAAGTAAAGATATCCAAAAAGTTAACAAGTCTATTTCTTCACCGCCCAAAATGACTTTGAGTCGATTACTACGAATCTATGTTATTTTCATTAGAAATTAGTAGGTATCCACTTAACTAGTTTTACCCCTCACTATATTGAACATCTGTTATCATTTTCCTACAGTTTTTCACCTCATTATTCACACTTTTCAGCCAGTGTCGTAGTTATCGTTGTTCCACTGGGTGCAATTAGTGGCGGCTTGATAATGGATGCAATGGGGCGCTTAAATACGTTGAAATTAGCTACTATACCATCTGTGATAGGTTGGTCAATGATTGCAAGTGCCCCTAATGTTCCAATGATCATTTTAGGAAGGCTGCTCGTCGGATTCGCTACTGGTAAGTTGATAAATGCTATGCAATGCTTGAATTAGCCATACAATCAGGTTAAATAAAACAATCTATCGGATATTTTTACAAATATTTCCACAAATATCGCTGGTTGATATTATTTCATTTATTCAATATTATTGAAGCTTTGCTACAATATTGAAATTTTCAGTGTTTTAAGAGAGTGTGAGAATGTTCACTCCAAAATAATATTATTTATTTTGAAAGTTAGATTAGTTTTTGTCAGATATCAATTTTTGGGTACATCTTTGTAGATGTTTATTTGGAACTCGATTATTTTTTCCTTTCTTCACATTTTTTGCATAAAGGTGGAGAAGTAGAAAGCCAAAAACCTTTTTCTCCAATGATATTTATTTGTAACATCCTGAACAAGGATATTCACCCTGAAACGCATGTAAACCGCTGCTATGTCAATTTTCACGCACAAAACTCAAATCTAACGATGAAAACGGATTTGTTTGGTTTTTTATGAAATAAAATCAATTGAAAAATCATTACTTCAATAAACTATTATTATATAGGTCGCTTTTCGAATTCGAGTACTTCATTAACAAAGTGTTCCAGAAGAAACCAGATAGATATATCGAAATATTTGTGATAATTCTAACTCCCATAAAATTCATTATCTGTAAAAACTTCTTATGTGCTCATCAAAATGAAATTTTCATTGAAATAATTTGTGTATTACTATTGATGAATGTGGTCTTGTAGTAAGTATAGATTTCAAATGAAGATATCAAAATATAATTCTATACTCTAAGTGAATTGACCAAAATAGCTGTTGGAATCTGAAAATGAACAATCCTACTACCCTCCTCTCTCATCACAATTCTCCAACAAAAGTGTATGAAGACATGCTTCCAGTTGAAGATAAATCACTTTTTCGCGGACTTTTGATGATAATGAGAATTTAACCTTTCTCCAATAATTACTATAAATGTTTCTCATATGTTCAATATCTGTTTCTTCGTTATTAGAATTTGGATTTATAGTGATTTCTACCATTTCGAGAGAAACCCGTTATGTGAGTTAGTATACAGGAGTTTTAATTTAATTTTATATCACTATTGTGGAAGGTTATTCTACTCGATAAAATTCTGTTCCAATAAAATTCAAATTGCAATTATCGCAAGGTATATGGTAGACAATGTTTGATTTTTTAATATCAGGTGTTGTATTTTTTAGTTGTGTTTTTGAGATACTTACTTGATATTTTTCCTTGAAATTTACATAATCTTGGGAAATGAATAATAATCAATATATCCATGTATCTGATAACTAGTATTATTGCTTATATTTTTTGTCCTGCTATCTGTAGTGAGGAATTTTATTTTGGAATTTCTTAAAATAAACATGTTTCACTGTCATTATTCCGTCCTCCAATTCAATTCCCAGATATTTCCATTTCTGCAATCTTCTGAGTGTTTGACTTTTATTTTCTGCAATTTTTCAGGAAAACATATGTTTCACCTTTCACTCATTTTATTCCATCCCCCCATTTAAATTCCCAGATATTTTCATTTCTGCAATCTTCTGAGTGACTTTTATTTTTACTCCTTATTTCTTTTGAAATGAAGTCGACCGAAACAATCATTGCACCTAAATAGTAGCAAAACATTCAGCCCAATGTTTATCCTTGAACAACCATTTTCTAATATTTCATCTACAGTGTGTAAAAGCCAAAAGGAATAATAAAGATACCTTTCAAACGATATATCACAAGCCTATACTTCATATTTAAAAAATGGGGGGTTGTACCTGTCATTCGACGGGGGTTGAAGGTAGGGGTCGCGTTTTTCCGTTGGAGTATGTCAAATAATAATTTAACTTTGATGTGATTCGGGATTTTTTTTTAAATGTGTACAGTAACCGAAATAATGAATTTATTCAATTTGGCATTTACACACTGTATATGAAGGTTTATTTCTTAGTGAGTGATTTTGTCATCACTTATTGAGGAATATAATATTCACATGGATTACATGTGTACTTGGTTCTGTTATTGTTGTTCAAATACCTATCTGATAAAATCGGTCAGTTTAAAAAAATATATTTTATACTGTGGCAAAACTGAACGTCAAAATATTGTGAAATTCAAATCGATTGTGATTGATAGAAACTTTTTGAATAGAACATCATGACTCTGAACATTCATGATGTTCAAAATATTCCATCACTATAACGAATTCCAAAAATTTTCAGAAACTTGAAGGCTTTTGAAAGTTCTGTGATTTTGTTTCTTTGAAAAAATAAATTGATGGATCAAGTCGTTACTACGTGGTGGGAGATCATCATGAAAATGAGAAATGAAAATTTTCTATGTTTTTTACCACTTTTATTCGTAACTTATAGGACGGAACTGCAGTAACTTTAGTTACGAATAAAAGTGGTGAAAAACAGAAAATTTTCATTTCTCATTTTTCTCGTTTGAAAAACATTATGGAAACAAATATCTCCATTATGGTTCATTAACTGAGAAATCTAATGATTTCTTGTATACGTCACCCAGTATTACTTTCCTAACCGGAAATAGTGGTTTTAATGATTTCCTTCCTTTCAACGAGTGATTAAAGTCTTCATAGTATGTGGCCTCTTTAAATACAATATCAATTCAAAGTAATTGTCTGAAGTAATTATATTCGTCAACAAGGTGATTCTCATGTCAGCAATTGAGATCATCTCAGGAAATGATTGATTTAAACTGAAATGGTATTGCCCCTCTCTTGCATGACTTTGATCACCAAGTTCCTGGTACAATACTCTTGAAAGCAAAAACAATTTTTGAATGCATATAAAACTGTACATGAATGCATATAACCAACTGAAAACATGGTGTTAGGAAAGGAAAGTTGCTAAAGTAACAGAAAATGTTTTATTAGCGTATTTCAAAGAGAAATCTGAAGGCAAAAAGGTGTCGACATTGTGGGCAAATTATTCCATGCTAAAGTCGACACTTGCAATAAAAGAAAATATTGACATTTCAAAGTTTTTCAATCTTGTAGCATTTTTAAAACGAAAAAACAGTAATTATAAACTTAAGATATTAAAAGTATTTACAAAGGAAGAAATTGACAAATTTATAGTTGAAGCTCCTGATGACGAATATTCATCAAAAAAGGTAAGTATACTTTTTTATTACATTGTGTTTAATTTTTTAATGGAAAGATATTTGGGCTGTTATGGTAATTGGTGTTTCCGGTGCCTGCAGAACAGATGAATTATGCAATATGCTCCTAGACAATTTAGATGTTTGCGATGATATTATCATAATAAATATTCTCAATTCAAAGAACAGAACATCATGGAAGTTTGTTGTCGTTGAGCTACAATGGGTTAGTGTTTTCAAAAAATACTTAGCTAATAGGCCAACTGACATTACAAAACTATTTATTTTATACCTTACAGGTAAAAACATATTAAACAAAATATTGGACACAATACTATTGGTAAAGTACCATATGTCGTGGCTAATTATCTCAAATTAGAAAATCCTGAATGTTATACTGGTCATTCTCTAAGACGTAGCTCGGCAACACTTCTCGCAGAAAACGGAGGAGACTTACTAAGCCTGAAACGGCACGGTGGGTGGAAGTCGACTGCAGTGGCTGAAGGATATATTGAGGAATCAATAGCTGATAAGAAGAGAATCGCCGAATTAGTGCAAAAATGTAATTTACCCAATAAAGCTTCAAATATAACGTCTTCTGCAAGTCAAGATGCTGTCTTATAAAGAGTCCATGTTGAAGATAATTAAGTAGAAAAAGGTAATAAATGCGTTCGAAATACAAGGATTGTTTGTAACACAGAAGTGAATTCACCTGGTCCAAAAGTTGGTTCCATTAATACAGGAAATGCTGGAATACACATGATTTGTCACAATTGTACAATTAATAATGATTTCAATTAATTTTCAAGCGTATTTCCAATGTTCAATTTCCTACTTCTTGTTGATAATTAAGTTAACAAAAGTTTCTGTGAATATCTTTAAAATTATAGAATTGTTCTCATTATTTACCAAGGTGTTTTTTTATTATCATTATTTACTAAGGGTGAGAAATATTAATTCTCGTTGGGGGAATGGAGTAAATAATAGCAATTTCTCAGGTTAGTAATGAAAAAAAGTAATTATCCAATGGCAATTGTCTAATTCTTCCAGAAAAACTCGAACTAGTATATGTTTCTACAACCAATAGATGGCGCACTATGTCATTCAGTACCATCTCACTAACTTTTATTGAGAGATCATTTTCAAATACTTTTGGTATATCAAAAAAAAGCATACTTACCTGGCGTAGGGGTTAACCGTGATCAACAAGGCGGTTCCTCCAGGACGAGGCCCTTCCATTGCACTTCGGTCGGGCTGACACCTGCGATTATCCCTAATGCGGATAACTCGGGCGCGTAATTTTTGGTAGTCGGGACTGCGTACGCGCTGTCCCGGTGTTTATAAATCAAAACATAAAATTGATTAATGAGGTGTTTGCTGTGTAACTTTGTAACATCATAGTACTGGAGTAATTTTGAATAGGGATGAGCAGTATGAGCATCGCCAAAGAAATGAGTATATTTGTACATTCGACAGATTTTTTGAATGGACTGAATATTTTGTTTTTTCTTTCTCTATACACAATGTCTATACTCTCATACACATCTATCGTTTGGACTTTGTATGTATACTATAATACAAAGGTTTGGATATGTCAAAACTCAAACTACCGTATGTTTTCACGACCAATAGATGGCGCCCTATGTCATTCAGTAACATCTCACTAACTTTTATTGAGAGATCGTATTCACATATTCTTGGTATATCAAATAAAAGCATACTTACCTGGCGTAGGGGTTAACCGTGATCAACAAGGCGGTTCCTCCAGGACGAGGCCCTTCCATTGCACTTCGGTCGGGCTGACACCTGCGATTATCCCTAATGCGGATAACTCGGGCGCGTAATTTTTGGTAGTCGGGACTGCGTACGCGCTGTCCCGGTGTTTATAAATCAAAACATAAAATTGATTAATGAGGTGTTTGCTGTGTAACTTTGTAACATCATAGTACTGGAGTAATTTTGAATAGGGATGAGCAGTATGAGCATCGCCAAAGAAATGAGTATATTTGTACATTCGACAGATTTTTTGAATGGACTGAATATTTTGTTTTTTCTTTCTCTATACACAATGTCTATACTCTCATACACATCTATCGTTTGGACTTTGTATGTATACTATAATACAAAGGTTTGGATATGTCAAAACTCAAACTACCGTATGTTTTCACGACCAATAGATGGCGACCTATGTCATTCAGTAACATCTCACTAACTTTTATTGAGAGATCGTATTGACATATTCTTGGTATATCAAAAAAATGTTTGTATTGCCAAAGGATTACGGCAATACAATCATTTCTAAAACGAAAAAGTACAAATTTTTATCGTGTTAGGGTACCTACCTTTCGAACTTATTGGGTTGTCTGAATTATATTTTGAAGAAATCGAAACAATTTACAGAAGGAGTAACGACACTGATGATGTTGGTTATTTCAAATTAAACGCATTAAATATATCAAATTTGATATACCCTTCTGCCCTAACCTAACCTATCCTTGGATTGTGAATTTATCGCTTTATTAATATCTGTAATAAAAAAGACAGGTTCATATTTAAAAAAAAAGTAGATGGTGGCCATGTTGACACGAAAACCTTTTATCGAATATTAATTATTACATCGTCATAGTACACTTCGAATACAATAACATTTTTCTTTTTTATTTTTTGATATTTTCCAAAATAATAATTCCATTAAAAAAAAAAACGATAAACGATTTCCCCGTATAACTCGAGAAGGGCGAGAATCTCCGTAAATTTTCTTCGACCGTTTATTGTTGCCGATGACAGTTACGTTTTTCCTATTGAATCGTCTTCGTATCTGTTCCGATTTAGAATATAGCAATGTTACTACAGGATAAAAGAATCGCCTGTATACGATTACAGATTAGTGAAATTTTAAGTAGTGATACCTCTTATCGCCAATTAATTCTGCTTTACATGAAATACTAAATTGTTCACACATTAACGTTTCATAATAAGAAAGTTTTTTCAACCAATTGAATTAAAAAAATTTGGCCAATACTTTCATCAAGTTGTAACGTTCGAATTCTTGTTTATTGTTAAGAACTCTCACCCGTTTCCAAATCAACCCGTTTCTTGTTCAGTGTAAGTACCCCTTAAGCGTTTCTGATTCTATTGATATATTTTACCTGGAACATAGACAAGTAACAAGGTCATTTCTATCAATAGGTTGCATATGGCTCAATACTTCTGTTAAACGTTTCATATTCCCTGGATATATACATTTGGAAAGATAATTGCGCGACAGCACCGGGAAACTGAAACTAAATATTAAACCAAAGAAGTGATTGTATTTGTCGAGAAGATATTGAATCATAAAAGCAAATTTTATGAAGCTACAATTCAAACTACTATTTAGTTGGCGCGGGTTTTACGATAATATCCCGAGAGTTTCCGAATCGAAACTGATAACAAGTATTTAAAAAAAAGAACAGAGAAGAAATAACTCATCAAAACGAATTCGAGGTGTTCATTCCATTTTGAGTTTGATAAGAAAAAAAAAGAAACCTCTTTGAATCTAAGGTTAGTATTTTTTTTTATTGAAATCAATTCATTCTCCGAAAATATGTAACTTTTAGTTTTTTTATCGAGTAAATTTATACGCTTTTCCAATAAATGAATTAGGGGAAGAGGTGGCCCTTAGAATAAATATTTCCGTCAACGGATACCTACACGGGATACCGCTGATTATTTCTCAATGCTCCATGAAGTTAACTCGAGCAGAGCCAGTCCGAATTTCAAGACGGAACCACTCAGAAAAGTTTGATACGATATTCTCCGCAAATAACTGTAAGTTTTTTATTATTTTCCATAGAGAGATACCCCAGGCCTACGAATTTGACGACTTTCAAGGTCGATACACCGTACAAAACTTTTTGTTTGTTGTTTTTATTTTCTGTGACTTGAACCGCTGTAGTAGTCTATTGAAATGTTACATAATTTAGGCCTTAGCTTGCGTTTTTCAGAATACGCAATTTTATTTTTTTAATGTGTAGGGGGTCAGTAGAAGCTTAAGTTCAAGTTTGTGGGGTCGTCACCCTTGCCCCCCGGCCCCAATCTTGGAAAAACGGGTGCTAATAGTTTTCCGCGCCGTATCTTGTAAACTAGCAATCCTACAGAAAATTTGATCGATTATAAAATGTAGCAAATTAAATTTTCAACAATTTTATTTCTATCACTTTTTATCGTCAAGTGACTAACAAAAAAGTTATAAACAAAAATAAGTGAATATTTTGTAACAAGTTTCCTTTCGGAGGTTATAACTTTTTTTCAGTTCATTTTACAACAAAATGACATAATAGCATTTTTGTAGGGGGTTTTTCAACGAAAGTTTCGACCATAAAGTAATTTGATTTTATTTATTTATCTAGGTTTTACAGCGCTCCAAACTTGACCAGATTGTCGAATGCTCATACGGATACAATAAAAATAAAACGTTAGGCTTACTTTTCTATCTATATATTTTTTATTCATACAATTCAATATGATCCTAAAATCTCTGTGCTATTATTGAACTATTTTTGATCTTTTTCCCCACCACCTATGAGGTAGAGTCTGGAGGCAAGTTTTTTTATTGTGGTATCCTCAGTAGGCCTAAACCACGGACAATTTTTCGACAAAGTAATATTATTTATTATTATATATTGAAAAAGGTCTATCATAATTATTATTTTTTCATTCTCTTCGATGGTCCAGGCTGCGAGTCAAGATCTGAATCAGTATCCGAGGTATATAATGGTATAATGGGAGTTAGCGTTGGCGTCATTGTCGGTAATTCATCTTACAATTCATTTTCTTCACTGTTGATATGTCCACGATGTTGCTGCAGCTTTCACAACCATAATAGAGACACACTGCTGAACATTTGAGGCCTGCTTTTTGGCAACCGCACGCACTTCCACAGTTTCCTTTGCATCTGCAATGATTAATTTCATAAGCTCGGGGGATGCTGGAGGCTTGGAAGTTTGGATTGGCATCCGAAATTTTCCATGCTTTCTCCAGCTCTAATCTTCTGGATCACAATGTTTACCGATCCATGACTGAATCTGGTGATACACTCGGAGACTGTGGGAGACCTAGGATAAATTAAAATAATGACGGTGATTGCAGGCAGATGTTCATTTGTCCTCAAACAACTACTTGGGCCTTTTTTACCTGTTTAGAGTTCTAAGTTTTGTAGTGGGGAGAAGGGTCAAAAATAGTTTAATAATAGCATAGGAATGTTGAGATCATAATAAATTGTATGAGTAAAAAAATATATAGAGAGAAAAGTAAGCCTAACGTTTTGTTTTTAGTGTATCCCTATGAGCATTCGAGAATCTGGTGAAGTTTGGAGCGCTGTGAAACCTAGATAAATAAATAAAATTGAACAACTTCATAGTGAAAACTTCTGTTGAAAAACCCTCCACAAAATTGCTGTGATGTTATTTTATTGTAAAATGAACTGAAAAAAAGTTTCAACCTCCCAAAGGAAACTTGTTACAAAATATTCAATTATTTTTGTTTATAACTTTTTTGTTAACCACTTGAAGATACAAAGTGATCGGAATAAAATTGTAGAAAATTTAATTTGATACATTTTAGGTTTGAATAAATTTTCTGTAGGGTTGCTAGTTTACGAGGTACAGCGCTAAAACCGTTTGCAACTCTTTTTCCAAGATGGCGGCCGGGGGACAAGGGTGGTGACCCCACAAACTTGAACCTAAGCTTCTACTGACCCCCCTTCACATTACAAAAATAAAATTGGGTTCTCTGAAAAACTCAACCCCAAATGTAACTTTTCCATGGACTGAAGTCCTATTGTAAACTATATTTTCGTTAGGGTGAGAAACCCACAAAGATATAATTTTTAGATAAAATTGTCTCTAGATACGGGAACCCACAAGTTTTGTTTTCCCATTTAGCTGGTAAATTGTTAAATGTAGTTTACAAAACAGGCCTGTTCGTTATTTTAATACTCTCTGATTGGATAACCCTTTCTGTTTTTAATTTTCGAAACAACGTTTAATAAGCCTCAAAATTCAAGTCAACGTGTTTAATGACGTTGCTTGCTTAGTAATTGAAGTTGTTATATCGAATACTTCAGCTAGATGTTAATTTTCTCAACTTTTCATTAACCTTACTAATTTCTATATTAAAAATAACTTTTTGAAAGAAGTGTTATTTGCCCTGTCATCCCCTTCCTGTTGAAGAAATATCAGCTGGCCCCCACAGCGTGCTAATAAAAACTATGAGAATAATACTAATAAAGAATTTCTGGGTATATTCAGATATTCCGGCTCGCCCCATTCCAGTCGTAAATTGAGGAAAACGTAAATTTCTCTTATTTTACGTGATATAGTATACCACTTTTATTTTACAATAAATATAAGTACCATAATTTTTTAGTTATCGTTGAAAGAAATTCAAAACTTGTCATTGGTTAACCAACCAAACCTTCACTCTGATTGTTTTTGAAACCAACATCTGAATTAGTCAAAATGATTACTTATACCTTCTTCATTTCCCGAGAATTACAAGCATGGATATTGTAATAAGAAACATAACAAAAGTTCGAATTTGATTATTAAAAATGTAAATTATTACTAAGAGTTGGTATTCTTTTGGTGCTTTCCTTATATCAAATAGGATATTCAATAAACAAACTTAAATTGAAAAAAAGACGTGATTTAAATTCAATATATTTATGAGTAATGATTTTATAAGATAAAAAATATTTCTTTTCCGATTTCTAGCAGCCCACAAATCTTCCACTGAATTATCTGTCATCTCTTCTCCCAACAAATTTTGCAGCCTGTCATCATCAGAAAAATCTTCTGCAGGGTAGAGTTCTTCAAAATGTTCTACACCATCTCACTGATGTAGATTAATAACGCAGAAATTATGTATAACACAAGCAGCTATGGAAAGGACCACGCACAAACCTAATGGAAAATGGCTTTTGGTGAATTCAGCTGATATTTTGGTATGGTGAACTTTTCAATGTTCTAATCAAAAGTCTCCACGGGCACAACGAAATTAAATGGACAGTTTTTGAGAAAAAATTTGCTCAAAGTCGGCAAAATGGGAAATTTGTTAGTAAAACGGGAGAAATAGGCCGTGTTATTTTGTAACTTCATGCCTCTCGGAAATTG
>WOGR01009526.1:0-11309 GCA_015342045.1 Leptinotarsa lineolata | reverse complement strand
TCCCGAGAGTGAAGAAAGAACACCCCATTTAATCGAACAACCTGAATTAAATGACCTAGTTTGGGACCTCCACTTGTCCAAAGAGAATGCTGAACTATTAGGGTCTAGATTGTAACAATGAAATTTATTAGCCCCTAAAACCAAATTTACAGTATTTAGAAACGGTACCAAGAGCTATCCTCGTTTTTTACTATGTTGGATAAAATGTGTGTTTGTGATAAATCCAAATGGTGTGATGGAAAAATTAGGATTTGCACATAACCAGGACGAATGGCTTTTATTTATAGATTCGTCTAAAACAAGTTTAAAAGCCGTTCTGCTCCATAATGGTAACAAAAGACCCTATATTCCTCTTGCACATGCAGTTGCCATGAGAAAACACACGAAAGTATGTCCCTTATTCTAAATGAAATAAGTAATACGTATAAGTGGCAAGTTTGTGTTTGAAGGTGAATGACAATTTTTCGTGGTGAATTTCATCAGTTCAGACTCCCATTGTCTAATATTACATAAGAGAATTTGAAATCCTTGAAATAAACAATACAATTGAAAATTGAAAGAACAGCGAAATTCAATACGAGTGTAAAAATTGAAAAAATAATAAAATAAAAATAAATTGATATAATTAAAAATAAAGCGATTTCAAACCACGTTACTACACGACATTTCGATTGTTGGTATCCACAAACGTCTTTGGGTCATCACCCAAAGACGATTGTGGATTTATTTCAGGGATTTCAAATCATTTTATATAATATTAGACAATGGGAGTCCGAACTAATGAAATTGGCAAATATGTGGTGATCTAAAAGTTATAGGACTATTACTAGGTCTTCAGGGTGGATTTACAAAGTTTTGCTGTTTTCTTTGCCTTGAGAACAGTAGGGCAACACAGAGCCATTATCAAGTAGAAGAATGGCCCCCGAGAGATGAATATATTCCAGGTCAAGCTATCGTGAATATACTTCATGTTAATTCCAAAAAAGTTTTGTTACCTCCATTACACATTAAACTGGGGAAATTTTCTCAATGAAGTGTTTCTTGAATACGTAATGGATTTTCAAGCACATCACATACCATAGAACGGTTTGCTCCATATGGAAGTTGAACCAGAAAAAGACGAAGCGGTTCACATATGCAGCGACTATACAGAATTGAACAAGTTTCATGTTCGAAAAATGTTTCAGTCACCTTGAGTTGAGCGAATTAAAATTGTTTTTTACATTACTTGTAGATTTTTATGCGGCTTTTGGCACCTCGTAGACGATAAATCTAGTAAATACACCACATGCATAACTCCATGCACCAAAAAATGCACCCAAATAATTCATGAAGAAATTGAATGCAAGAGATGTGGTTGTACACGCCGATGGCATTTTAGTGTTCAGAGGAAAGCATAATATTGAACCTGAAAATAATCCTTTTGTATCTAGTTGAGAATATGAATAATTGTGGAATCAGGAAGCGTGAAACCACATATCTGAAATATTTTATCGGATAAGAATGATTTCAAAGAGAATTCGAGCAGTTCAAGAATATCCGATTTCTCTTGATAAAGCGGACATCCGATCACATGGATGACAACTCAGTATGTGAAGAATATGACTAACGTTCAGCAAAATATCTGTACAGACCAATACCGGAAACAAGATTGTTGGAATGGGTGTCATGAAAAAGACGGGAGAAAACGTAAACCCTTCAGGCTGCAGTTGTTTCAGAGACTTAGAAGTCAGACGGCTCCCAGGAAGCGAAAGAAAAAAAAAAGTTAAAAACCAAACTGGTGTCTTGCTTTGAGAGGTAGCTATTTTTGATGAAAGAATTCAATTTCAAGATGAGGTGTCATGAGATTGGGTGGAATGACTTATTTGAGTAATACTGTTTTTCATTATTAGAATCAAGTTGATTTTGTTGTTCCTAGTCGTGGAAAGACTGGGTAAAGATGGGAGTCACAGAATTTCCACAGACAAGCCTGAAATTTGTTTGGAAACATTTTTCAGAATTTTAGAAAAAAAAAACAAAATTGAATTGAGAAAAGATTGTCTTCTCTAATGCTATTATTATACACAGGATCGTGGGTAATATCATCAAAAAGAGACTTCGCTCTAGATTGATTATAATATTATTGTTGCTAATTTGAAACTCATCATTCAATCAACAGAACTGAAAAGGATCTTTGACGAAAAACTGTTATTTTGATCGAAAGCTCGTAGTTGAAGCTCAGATTTATGAATTTGAGGCAGGCCATAGAACTATTGATGGTACTATGGTTAATTTTATAATGTTTTCTTTTTTGCTCGAAGAGAATGTTTTTATTTTCTTATTAGATTTTTCTCAGATAGCGAAATAATTATGTGCATCGTTAAGTAAATCAAAAGCTAGTTGATTGTAATGATCTGTGTTCATAAAGGTAGTGGCATTCATCTCATCAAAAATAAATACTTTCGATTTGAGGATTGTTCGAAAAACGTTTTTGGTTTTATCATGAATTCTATGGGTTTGTCCATCGTTTTGTTATTTTGCTGAAGGTAGTTACTAGTAACGTTGGTGGTTCGAGAAGGAACAACATTACTCTGATTCTCATCAACGTTACTGACAATGTGGTCGAAGCCTGTAAGTGAATGGGGGACTTCAATATCATCTTCAATAAGTTCTGTATCAAATTTGGCTCCCAAAGCCTAACAATTGCCAATATCTTGTGAAATATTTGAATCACTAAGATTATTAATTCAAGAGGGTTGAGATAAAGTTCTGATTAGGTTAAGTTGGAGTGAATCATTGAATTTGGATATGTTACCATATTCAACTGTGTGGAAGGAAATATCTGTAAATATCTATAAATGTCTGAAATTATGAAAGAAAGTTTCCTAATGAACTTCCTCTTGGTAATGGAGAAATTTTTCTCAAAATCTGAAATGGTATCACGACTTATTTTTATGTTTAAATTTGAAATACTGTTTCTCGAACTGAAAATAAACTTGAGAGTTTTACGTAAGGTGTGTCCTATAAATGCCCCTGTTAGGCTTGCGATCTTATGTATTCCGTATGTAATGCCAAAAAGGAAAACGTTGTTCTTTCTGCATTATAGAAGAAAGTTCCTTCGGTTGTGATGTTTTGCTGGCTCATTATTGATAGTTGTCAATTTTGCCAAGGTCCTTCATCTTGAAGTTCCAAACTTGATTGGCTGTGTCTTGATAAAAACCCAAATCTGTGAAGGGTTGGAGGGGTTAGCTCGTCTGACTGAGTTGAGAAACAATATTCGATCGTTTTTTTCTTGTATCTGACTGCGATAACTGATACAACCTAACGCTTACTCCAGTTATCGACTATATCATTAACTATTTTTAATAATGCAACTGAAAAATTTTCAAAAATCATTCTCAACTCCAACTAATTCCTTATGATAAGACGAATGTTGAATTATGAATTCAAATCAATCAGCTCTTGATATACTTACCGATTCATAGTTTTTTACACTTCTCAACAAAAATCCTTCATCTATTATCCAACAAAATAACATCATATTTTGAACTATTTCGAATTATTTTTGGCCAGTCAGTATAATTTTCGAAAAGCATTTTTATTCTGAAAGGCTGGATAGTTGTTTTGTTTGGTTTCCGGGATATGCCGTGGTATTCTTTGGTTATGATCTCCAAACGTTTCAACTGCAAATAAGGCAGTTATCTTCAGACCGATATCAAATTCCATAGGATCACCAACCTACAACTTCGACAAGTATTAGGTTAGGTCAGGAGTGAGTGGGTCTATTCGATTCTCCACCGCAACCCACCTCACATCTATTCAAACTCGACCAAATAAACCCAGCTTCTTGACGAAGCCGATTGTATGTGGGTGATCTTTCAGGTCAAATGGCAAGAGTGTAGTTCCACCAAACTCTGAAAACCTGATTCGGTCCACGGCGGGGCAGGCAAAAAGTATATGCTTTGCTGTTTCATCATATTCCAAACAGAGGCGACACACACTGTTTTCTGACAGTCCGAGTCTCTGCATATGATGATTCAGACGACAGTGACCTGTAAGGAGGCCTGTTAGACATCGTAGTTCATCCCAACTAAAGTCCAACAACTTTTTGGCTTCACGCTTCGAAGGGTGAATGAACGCCTTGGAGTGAGTCAATCCTGGAAGATTTGGCCAGAAGTCTTTAAAACTTCTTGCCATCCAGGTGTTATGGATCAGTGGTTATCATACTTTGAGTCAAGGAAACCACCAAACGGCATTGTCTTGGTCAAATACCAATGCAAGTAGCTGCTAAAAAGTTACTGGTGAGGCGAGTTCGCATGTGCTGAAGATAACCCGCCAACTGCTGATCGGGTGTATTCTTCTGGAAGGATACATATGAGCATCCGCAACTACTCAACCTATGCACTCCAGCCCTAGTGCAGTATGAAGCTTTCTGTAGAGATTCAAGGACCTGCACGAAAAGAAATGCGCGAATCGATAACCACTAAAGAAAAGTAAGGAGCATTTTTGGGTTTTAAGAATTTCTCTTTTCCAGGCCAGGATGGCTTGAACCTGTTGGTGGAAAAAACTACTAAGTATTCATCGCCATTTGGCTAGAATTTTAAATTTTTGGATAGATGGAGGGCAGCAGATTCCGGCTCGATTTGTCGAGATGCAGATTATGCTTATCTTTGATTATGTATATATTTGTCTGTCTCAAAGAATTATAGGTCGATAACACGCTTTGAATTTATGCTATGAGTTGTTTACCGAAATCTTATATGCATGCAGTTAACCCAGTATTCCAATAAGTTTCTGGGCAGAGAGGGTTAAAGAGAGGTTTGGCTAGTTGCAAGAAGAACCTATTCAACGACAGATGTATAAAAACATCGTTCATAGTGAATTTGCACAGATGCCGTGCGGTACTAGACCTTATAAATAACTGAGGACTCGTTTTGTAAAATATTGGACACTCATTACATAACACCCTGTATATTTTATACTGGTTTTTCTGGGTTTATAACCTACCACAATCTAAAAAAATAAAAGATAAATCAATAAAGAATCTGCTGAAGTGTAATAAAGGGCAAACTGAAAAATTCACCCCGAAAAGTTACTGCGTACTATAAACTACTGGAAACTCCAATTAGTGTGTGTGTTCATGTGGACTGTCACGTGTGGCATCTGGACATTTCATTCATTTGACTTGGGTCAAAAGAAATTGAGAAATATAACAATTTGAGGCGAGATTTTCATAGTGAATGCAGGTTTTAAAAACGGAAAAGGATTATTTTCCGAAACGTTAACCACTTTAGAAAGCTACGTATTGATATTAAATTTTTTCAACTTTAAGGGCCAAATTTTTGAATACGACAAGTTACTGACTTATTGCACTTTCCAGTAGTTTATATTACGTTCATATTTCGGGGTGAACTTTTCAGTTTGCCCTTTACTGGAGTGTACTCCAGCAGATTCTCTATTGATTCATCTTTTATTTTTTCAGATTATGGAAAGTTATAAACTTAGAAAAACCAGTATAAAATATTGCATGATTTTTCTCAAAATTTCACCTCTCACATTTCCTTACCTGTTCTATCGATACAATATATTTTCAGCATTGCGGCGTTGTCACTTCCATCAAAAAGTCCTAGCAACTTTATTTTTTTAAATGGAATACCCCGTATATTAATACATTTTTGGAATTGCTCTGGTATTTTAATACTTTTTCGATGATAATGTGCTATACCTATCTCTATCTGTTTTCGAGATAACAAATAAATTGTGCTAAATATGGTCCAAAACATAGCCTCAATTGAACTCAAGTACATCAGTACTCTCAATTCATGAAAAGCTTATGTTCTGATAATAGTTTGGACCAACTCGAAATATATAAATAAGACCAAGAAAAAAGAAATATTTAAATAACACCAAGAAATCGACTCCATATCATACAGGGCGTGCTAAAGTTACTATTATTTCCATTGTGCATGAAAGTAGTCAATAGTTCATTTTTTCAAATGAATCTCCCTATATATCACTCGGTAAATTGAAAGATGGTGAAAAATGCTTCAAGATGATATATCATGTCCCTATACCAAAATAGTCAAGTTTTCTTAATGAAATCGCTTATTCTAGAAACATTATTTTTTTTTTAGAATTTGGATTTAGGTAGCAGTGGAATTATCAAGTTTATATCAGTTCGGTTACTTTTATAAGTAATTTACAAAGAATTATCGACGGTGTTTCGAATCATGTTCCAAAATGAATGCAAATATCGATCATTCAAACGAAGTTCTTATGAAATTATTTATTATACACATGAACAAAGTGATCATTGTCAAAACTTGTAAAAAATTCAACCAAATGTATCCTGAATTAACACTAATGAACGAAAGGAAGTTTGTGAGGTTACAAAATAATTTCCTTAACTATGGCTCAAAGTTTCCAGGGAACAACTGTACCAAAAATCAGTAATTAAATAAGAGCAATGAAAAAGTTTATCTACAGATGTGACTGTGTAACCTGTGAACGCCTCCTCTCTAAATAATTGGAGAAACGTTTGGAGGCTATAATGTAGTTAGCTACTTTCGGAGAGTGGGTTGTGGAAAAAAATACTTTAATTTGATAGAAAGTAGATATATTCTTTTTGCAAGCTGCAGGTAGATGACTTGTGTACATTGATTCATTCAAATTCGCATGGAGAGATGAAAATGATCACTTGATACCCCTATGTATATATACAGTTCACACATATAAGCTAATAAGTGATAAGTGAATATATTTTCAATGAATTGTCACATTGAGTTAATTGTATTATTTCGTCTAGAATCACTGCATTATTAGATAGGGCTGCCGAGGAAATCAAATAGTTACTAGTTGTATGGCTAGTTAAAAGAATGTAATTGAAGTTTTAATCTTTCCTGTACCTTTATAGCCAAAAATCAACGTTCAAGTGTAGCCAATGATCAGGACAATTTATACGCAACAAGAGGTGTAGTATAAATATAAGCAAAGCAATAAAAAAAATGGAAAGAGTCCGACTGATGAAGATATTGCCAATGTGTATCTTTCTTCAATTTTACGCTTTTACGGAACTTTGTTCGAACCCTTCTAGAGGTCTGCTGTGTTCATTAATGATCTTTGAGATTCTGTGGTGAGTGGTGCAGTTGTAATTACTGATCTTCCAGTTACCAGAGACTTCTTGTAGTATCGTAACAAAGGCAACGATGAAAGCGAAACGTCAAGATATAATCAAAGAGTAAGCTTATAAAGAAGGAAAACAGAAAAAGAGACTTGTAGATGATGTGTGGCCTCAAGTGGAATCTAACGAGTACGGCTAGATTAGGAAGATGGAACAATTTAATTCCAAAAGACTCAAGTGAGTATTTCTTTCTTTTCTCAAGCATAAAAAAACTCTTATGTTCATCTCCTGATAATGTATATGGCAAGTTCATCCAAGGTTTGAGTAAAATTCTTCATATAAGCTCTAACCATGTGTTGTGATGATAAAAAAGAATTTCTTCTTTTCATATTGATGTCAACTCGTCACCTAGTCAGTTTTTTTGTCAGTCACATGAAATGGGTTAATTGTTGCGGTTGTCTGGTCGTCATGGTTATTGACGTCACAGACGGTCCATTTGGAGTAAAATCATCTCCAATGACGTCACAGGTGAATCGTTTTGATCAAACCTTTCGATGGCATATAGTTATGAATCTGAAAGGAGTGAAACAGATATAACTCATAAGTGATTGAATGGCATCCAAATAAAATTGAATATACAGAGCGTATTATTTTCAGGGTACCGAACCCTAAAAACTCTAGGATCTCATGGAAGTACTATTTCAAAAATGGGCATTTTTTTCTCAATATTTCGATGAATCAATGAATGAATAACATCTAGGTTGTATATGATTTTTCTAAGTGATTTATCGAATATCATAAAAAGTAAATTAACACATAACAACTGTGGCACGTGAAACCTCTCAAGTCATATATTCCGTGTGAAATTTTGCCAAGCGAATAGTATGAGTGTTCAGTTATTCCGGAGACAGTAGGATTTTATTTTGAATTATTATACGAAAAGCAGTTGCTTGAAAGCTACACTATCAAAATAATGGTATCTCAAGCATTCTGAACAATTGAGCTGGTTGTTTCAGGAACAAGTTCAAGTTGAGATTATTTCTCGGATAAGGACCTACGATATGAATGAAAAAAAATTTCAAAATACAGATTTTTGAATTAATGCGAAATATGGGCATCGCTTTCAGTCGGTTAGACAGCTGTACGTTTATCAAAAGTGAAAAATGAAAATTTTCTATGTTTTTCACCACTTTCATCGAGTTTGGTACTTTTGGTACATAAAATACTAATTTTAGACCTAACTTGGTCATAAAAAATGTCAAATTCTATCTGATGGAGTTTGGGAGTTCCGAGTGCAGTTCTTTGCACTCTTCTTTCAGCCAGATCACTGGTGCTTTCATTGTTGCCTTTTCTGCTGCTGGTGTTTTTGTCCTGGTTCTGATGTTAATATATTCTGGTGTAATTTTTCTTCTTAGGTACCCTTGGTTGAACCATAAGTTCTGTGATGCTTGATGGTATTCCATTTCCAGTTAAAAGTAGCGTGTGGTTTATCTAGCTGTACTTAATTCTCTCAATAAATTGATGGATGTAGCCGTTACTACGTTGTAAGAGATCATCATGAAAAATGAAAAATGGAAATCTACCACTTTTATGGTATGTTGGTAAAAATCATTTCAAATCTTATTTTTCATCTTATTCATCAAGATGATCTCTTACGACGTGGTAACGGCTACATCTATCAATTTATTTATCAAAAGTGATAGCAGAAGAACTCGGAATTTAAACGTAAACTTTTTCATTTAGCATAATGAAAGCAAACAGCATAAAAAAACGACAAGAAAAAACCCCATTGAAATTCTGTTTTGATGGGCTGACCTTCAATTCCTCCAAAACTTTTTTACGCTTTGTAGGAATTTGTAACACACAAGTACACCTATCCGGTGTATTGATATGTATCAAAGGTTCTTGAGTGACTCGAAAGTTGTTGAAATATACGAATTGATATGGAATAAAGTGTTCAAATGTATAATTTCCAAAAAATAACTAACAATCGTATAAAATTATTAGACAAAAACTAATCTTCTGAAAAAAAAATTCTTTACTAACAGAATTATCCGCTGTGAAACTCTGTTTTGTTGGCGAAGCCTTAAATTTTTGCACTACTTTTCTGCTTCGGAGTGAATAATTACAGATTGATACTTGTAAACACCTCCTAGCCTTCGTCTGTTTCATCGTTTTCATTCATTGACGAAAATGATGAACCTGAGACTCACTATCCTACATCATCCAGTTGAAGTGGAATTGTGATACACATATGTGAGTGCTCAAAACGCTCAAAGTGTTGACAGTGGCATACGGTAACTGAACTCTGAGAAAGAAAAATTTTTACAAATGATACAAGCTTTTCACAGAGGGTCGAAAATATGTAAATCACGACGCTCGCCCTGGATGCCCCGGCATGTCAACAACCGATGGAAATGTTGAGAAAGTGAGAAAAATTGTTATAGAGAATCGTTTGATCACTATTAGAGGAATAACCGAGGATGTTGGCATAATAATTGGCTGATGCCATGTAATTTTTTCGGAAACTTCAGGCATAAAATGCGTGGCAGCAAAGTTAAATTTGTTTCAAAATTGCTGAATTTTCACCAAAAAAACTGTCGCATGACCATCGCTTAGGTATTGTTGAATGACGACAACGGCGATCCAGGTTTGCTTGGAATGGTCATGACTGATGACGAACAATGGGTGTATGATTATAACATCGAGACCAAAGTCCAATCATCGAAATAGAAGAGCCAAGCAGAGATAACACAAAGAAAAGCACGCCAAGTTCGATCAAATGTCAAGGTTTTGCTACAATCAATGAGAAGTATCATCTTGGAGTTATGCGCCACTTGCGAAAAGCAATACAACGAAAACATCCAGTTATGTGGAAAAACAATTCAAGACTTTTGCATCACGATAATGCACCTGCTCACCCTTCATTGCTTGTTCATAAGTTTTCGGCAATAACAACACCGTAATCATACCTCAGCCACCGTATTCACCAGATTTGGCTCTCAGCGACTTTTTTTTCTATTCCTAAGTTCTAGGAGACTCATGAAAGGATGTTATTTTGAAACGATTGAGGAGATGAAAACCGAATCGCTGAGACAGTTCAAGGATATACCAAAAAGTGCATATCTTAACTGCTTCGAGAATTGGCGGATAGAAATAGAAATTGATGAATGAATAGATATTTTTCACGGCAGATAAAAATTAATCTTTTTCAACAGAGTAGTACACACCTCCCTCATCCAATAAAAAGTATTCTTAACGTCGAACCTATTATTCTTCTCTGAACTCATCAGCTGATTAAAATTTTATGTTGAATATGAGTTTCCTGACTAGCATCAGCATGCGAGACTTGTCTGAGAGATTAACTTGGAAATATATTTGAATTAATTATTTGAAATCTCAGGAACAACTCGCAGGTAATCCTTGAAATTTGCATTTTACATGAAGATGTAATACAGGGAAATTTGTCTAGCTGAATGAATTTTCCTCCGGTTATATTCCTATTCATACTCTCGTATACTTATCTCGACGGGAGTATTTAACATTTAGACAATTGAATTGTTTTGAAGACATAGATCGAATCCTCAAGAATGGAGTGCGGAATTTTATTTTCCTGAACGTTGTATCAATTTAAAATTTATAAAATGAATGATAGTTCAAAAAGCTGAAGAAAAACGCTTTGATAGCTACACAATCTAAAAAATGAAAAAAAAAAAATTCGAAACCAATTTGAGATTGTGTTCAACATCAAAAATGAATCCTTGGGCTTGATGTAGCTGACGCCTTTGAATGAACCTGAAATCAGAAATAATCAATTAACAAAAAATGTATTTCGTTGTAAAAAAGTGAGGGATTCTTTAACCTACCAGAACTAGCGCGCGGACTGGTACTCCGCACGTTCTTATTTTTACGATTTACAGTTAACTCCCACGCTTGCCGATCCCACCGCTTTGAGTATTCCTCATAATCCTCATAAACCATGTGATAGACCACAGGGTAGCACATGGCATTCTTTCTAATAGTTCTCTAGAAGTTAGGTTCATTTGCGGAGTCACAGTCCGCGACCAGTAGGCTAACACGCTTCAAACAATCGTAAATTTATTTTGTAATTTTCAGTTTGTCTAAAACTTTTCAAAGTAAGAGCGAAAATTTCAACCAACTTTTCAGATGGCATCTTATGAAAAAGAGCAGGAAAGGCTTCATGAACTCA
>WOGR01009525.1:0-11310 GCA_015342045.1 Leptinotarsa lineolata | reverse complement strand
CAAATACTCATCTGTCATAAGACACATTGACAGGTGATCACTTGTCCTCTTGTATAGGTTGAAGGTCACAAACCTTCATGGTAAAGATAATAATATAATAATTGGGAACCCCCCATCTTCATCTGTCATAAGACACATTGACAGGTGATCACTTGTCCTCTTGTATAGGTTGAAGGTCACAAACCTTCATGGTAAAGATAATAATATTGACTAAGGTGATTTCAACACCTTGAAGCGTCATGCATTTGCTGTCATCATTTTCAGCATTTGTGGTCTCAGCCTTATGTCCTTTGACATAACGCTGCCCTATAAGTGCTCAGTTACCACCTTCCGCACTTCAACGGTATTGACAAGACACCGTTGACACCTCCGGAAGATATTAAATTCGTTGTAGAAAATGAGAAGTGCCGAATTTTTCAGAACTTTTCCTTCTCTACCTGAAACAAACTTATGAGCCTAATGTAGTCCTCATCGAGCATCAAAATAAGCTAATATTCATCGTTTTCAGCTTCGTATAAGGCGAATATCTTCCGAAAAGAGAAGACAAACGGATGAAATATCGAAATTTCCTTTTTGAACGGCACAGACTCTATTCAGACCACTGTGTTGAAATAGTTCTTCTGAGAACTGAAGTCTTTGCTGGAAGGCTGTCCATCCATGGATTAAGTGCGTCTGCTCGGGGCACATGATTCTCATACCCAATGATCGATCACCTCACGGTGGTAATTAGATAATGGTGCCGTCGCACCCTCGAATATTTCGGAGCTTCGTGTACAAGGTCCGACCGGCACAGCGTCTTCTGTGAATAATAATAATAATAATGATGATGTTTGTTTGAAAGTGGTTGACAATATTTCATGGTGCATTCTACTGGTTCAGACTTCCATTGTCTAATATGATTTGAAATCACTGAAAGACCAAATAAAATAAAAAATTAAAATGAATACCTGAAAATAAAAATTATATTAGGCAATAAAACGTGAAATGGAATTACAATTAGATGAAAGTGAGTAGAAAATTAAAAAAATCAAACAAATAAAAATGATAAAAGAGTTACTTCAAGTTTCGATTGTTTGTATCCACAATCGTCTTCGGATGATGAGTGGACTATTCCTCCGAAAGATGACTATTTATAGGTCATTCGAACGCTTTCACCTATCCCCCCTTTCCTCTTCCCGCTTCGTCGTTTTAGCGGGAGTTGACAGTTTTTCCGCTTGAAAAAAGATTTCTATATGTTGGGTATCTCTACGGTACCTTGGCTGAATGCGTCGTTGGACAACATTTATACACCTTCTTTGAACTTTATCTCAAACCAGTGTTCCTTCTTGTGAATGATATCGGCGTGGAACCACTTGATATTATATTGATTAATACAAACTTGCTCTGCTTTTTTTGATTTGCTTAGTGTTTCTCTTGTGCTCGGCAATGCGGACTTCCAATGGCCTCCCAGTTTCACCGATATAGGATTTTCCGCACTCACAGGGTATCCGGTAAATGCAATTCTTAAGAAAGCAGTCCGCGTATGGTAGCCTGGATTTCGTAAGGCTGCTACGAGTGGTGTTTCCAGATCTGAATCCGGATCTGATGTTGTACTTGGACTCAATTCTTCTCATCCTTTCTGACAAATTTTCTTCCTTGTGAGGGTCTTGCTGTGTTCTAGCCAAAATCTGTTTCACCATCACTTTGAAGTTCTTCTTTTATGATGTCTGTTACTTTCTTGAAACCTTCCTTCGTATCACAGAGCCCGAAAGCACGATTCACTAGAGCCTTGATGATTCTTCTTTTTGGTAGGTTGACGGTGGTCAAATTCCGTGATTCAGATACTGGCCACATGTGATATCATATTAGAGAATGGAAGTTCGAACTAGTAAAGTAAAAAAAAAACAATGTTTATTCACCAAAATATTACAGATCTTGTTTTTATTCAATCAATCGTTTCCTCGAATAAAAAATAAGTCATTACTAAAGAAATGTGTCCATGTCTCTGTTTATTGTTCCAAATATTGTCAAACTACCATGTTCATTTCACATTTATCAACTAAAAAAACAGGATTTTTGACCGAATAACAAAATTTTGGCTTTGAGCTTGAATTATTTTTTTAAAAATATCTTCACACTTTGATGAATTAACTTAGGAATCACATCAAAATCTAATCCTCACAATCTTATTTTTCATATATTCGGGTAAAGAGAAACTAAAGTCGCTAATTAAATTGTGCGAGCTTATCTTTTGTTTATTGACTTATTCTCTTTCTCACGAAAACGAAAACATCCCTTTATATTCAAATAACTCGAGCTTATGCTCAGAATCCTCTATGAATATGAAATGAAAGTTAAATTCGACGCGAATTTGTATTCATCATAGTACCGACTGTTGTATATTTAATTTAATAACCCCCGTCTCTCGTTTTCAGTTTTGATACGGATTTTCCGGAATATCGTTTTAGTCTGGCAGCCGAACTGTGAATTTTTATATAGCTGTATATAAATATAATGAATTTGTGTTTACGTTTTGAAAAATTCTTGATAGCATGTTATCATCTTCTTGTGAAATTTTAGAGCATCCAGTAAATAAACTTATGTAAATGCGTGTAAATGTTCATGAAATTTTTTATCAGTGGTCTGCAATTTATTATGTTGCTATATGTACCCTTTGAATGAATATAAGTGAAAGTTTGATGTACAAATTGAAAAAGCAAAAATTATTTCTGCATCGATTCACGTAATTGCTGTCAGAAATACTTTTCAACATTTTTTTTGTAAATTTTTCAGTTTTTTGTGCATTATCGTAGAAATGGACTCTTGTTTGTTCGCTTCTGCCTAATTCGATGAATGATATTCTGAAAGGAATTCGAATTTTAATTATCGAAAATCATCAACTTTAGGTTACTGATAGACACTGCCTTGCACTGACGAGTGGCCAAACAGCCTGAAACCGGTCTTTAAGTGTTCTCCAATAATTGAAAATCGATTCCGTTCAGTTGTATCGCCAAGAGCAATATGCAGGAATAACTTCAGTGAAGTATCCCGCACTGACACCTGTCGGATATAATTCAACGCCATTTGTGGTATTATCCAGGGGAGTAGTTGTTTCCTCATAGGTGTCAGTCCATTAACCTACAGTGTAGATAAGTTGAGACTGGCCTGAACAAATTGTTTTTTTAGGAAATTTGATTTACAGCCAGTCTTCAAGTATGCTCATTCACTTTGTTTAATACTTTTGTTTTCATTAGTTCCATTACTAAAATTGTACTCAGATCCAATTGTTTTATCCCCTTCATTCTCCCCTCAATGTAGGGGGATATTTGTCATAATCCTAATATGATTTTTCTAACTCTTTCATTTTATTTATTGGAGCCTATTATTAATTTATTTCCCGACAAATAATTATCTGTTCATTTCACAGATAAAGCTCTTTATTTTGTTTCCTAGTGGAAACAATGGGTTCAATTTATCATTGTTTATTTTATCAATTGTAACTGAATTTTATTACGGAGAATTTTTTTTATTACCTCTCCAATCATTCTTTTTGAGGATGTAGAAGTTTGATACAAATTGGCAGAAGGAGTATCTCCCTGTAGTTTAAGTTACTTTTCTTCTTCGATTCATATCGTTTTGAATGCGATGAGTTCATTTAAAAAAGTGTTCTCTCACAATGAACCGTTGGCTCCTTATAATATCAAACTTTTCATTTCTCTCAAGAGTAGAACCCATCGACCAGAGTCTAGATATTGTTTAAAAATTATTAAAGGAATAATAAGGATGATGTAATATGAAGCTTGTGAACTGATTAGGTGAATATTTCAGTATACAAGTTTCAATTACTTTTTTTGATAAGGAACCATAGAGTTTTAAATGTTCCTTGATGGTTGCTAACAATTACAAATTGAAATTACTATCGTTTGAGTTCAAATAAAACCAATCGAATGAAAAAATATTTGGTTTTACTTATATCAAATTTGTTGTAGAGAATATCATTGAAATCCTGATTTAATGGTTGATGTTGAACGTTTTATTATGTTCACTTATATTCAATTATTTTGTTATTTACATTCAAATTTCCGTTTTTACATGAGAGCACTCAAAACACTATCAGTAAAACCGAATTCAGATACGAAACTGGTGTTCCTTGGAAAACTGAATACAACAACAGAGTTGCTCTCATTTTTCTTGCTGATTATATCAGTTTTGCTACAAAGTACTGTATTTTGAATTGAAGAATATTCGATGAAATACACTCTCAAACTTAACTCAGAATATTCTTATGAAACTCTAAAAACATTGTGTTTGCGCCGCATTTCAGAGTGGTCAATCCAAACAAGACATTCCATTTTAGATTCAGAAACAAAGCTCCGGTGTTGAAATTTTTTGCTTGAAACTAAAAAGTTTTCTGTTAAGAGGGATATGTTAAATTATTATACTTCATTTTGGATCGGTTGGCTCTTTTTTCATAGCATAATTGGCCAAAATCTTCTATGCGAATCTTTTTTGAAAACCATGTCTCACGAGAATGGTAAATTGGTCGTGTGCCAAACCAAGTTTTTGCAACAATAGGTATTTCTTTCCGATGGGGTATGATTCTACAAAAACGTATAAAATCTTCCGTCATGCCAAAATATCAAAGATCCAAAGGTCGTGAGTTCAAATCCGAGTTCGAGAGAAATTTTATCTTGTTGGAGGTGGTTCGATTATTAGCAGGAAGAGAAGCAAGATTAGAAATTTTCGTAGTTTTCTCATGAACGTAATTGTGATTATCAGAAGATTAGCAATAAAGCTGTAGTGCCTAAATGATGAATGTTATATCGATTTAAATTTCGGTTTTTAGAAAGTATTTCCTGCTTCAAACATGTAGGTAAATGACGAAATTTTCATTTCTTAGATTTTGATTCGCAAAATGTAGCTTTTCCCGCCAAGAGATTGATGGAAAAGCAGCCTCGATTTATCAAAATGGACTACGAAACACAAGCACTACAGGAAAACCCTCAAGGCTCTCTAAGAGCGGTGCCTGTACGAAAGTAACAATTCACATTGGATTTGAATCCCTGGAGATTAAATCAATTTGGAAAAACGTTCTCAGGAAGTTTATTCCACGTGAACGCAGTTTTCCAAATGAAAGAGTTTTTAAACAGTGAAGTTCGAGGTGTACTGAGTTGAACCTCAAAATGATGAGCAGTCACAGTCCGTCGCGTATTTCTGATTTGTACCGCTCTTGGTGGGATAAAATATGCCAAGTCACTTGAACACCGTGAAAGTATCTATGGAAGAGAGACAAATCTCCAACCTTTCTTCGATGTTCAAAACTATCAAGGTTACAAGTGATGTTCGCGTCTCCAATCAGGTGGATGGCTCTTTTCTGGATAGAATCTGGCAGCTTCAGGGTAGGCTTAGGGACGGAGAATCATGCATGATAACAATACTCCAAATGAGGTCTGATTTGAGCTTTATAAAGCATTAAAAGTTGCTGAGGTGTGTACATTTTTCTGGTTCGGAACAGTGTTCCAAGCTTTTGAGAAGCAGCCTTTGCAATTCCAGTGCCGTGATTGTGCCAAGACATACTGGTGTCCATTTCAACCCTCAACAAACTTAACGAAGCAGAAAGCGTAATTTTCTGTCCTAACATTATCATATCCAGTTCGGAGACATTTGTCTTTTTGGAGAAAACTGATGCCTGGATTTACGTTGTATTGAATGAAACCTGGTTACTTCCACCCCAAATCGAAATCACTTCTAAATCCTCATTAAGGTATTCAACTTACTGCTCCCGGTGAAAATGTGCATCTGCAGCCGATGTCCTTGTATCCAAATGAAATGACGAGACAAGGGTGCTGTCATCAGCAAAGCAATATATTGGGTCCTTGGTTTTTTAAGTCATTGATATACAATTAAAAAAAGGGTTGGAGACAATATGGGCCCCTGGGGAACACCAGCGTTGATGTTATTCCAGAGTATTCGAGAGATATATTCATCGACGGCCACTTGCAGGAAATGTTCTTCCAGGGAGCTGGAGAAGAGCCATACACAGAAATGATTCGAAAAGCCATAGCATCAAAGTTTGGCCAGCAAACCCACATGCCACACACAGTCAAAGGCCTCAGAGATATCCAGCGCAACAGCTCTTGACTCTTCATGTTTTTCGATTGAGTTATTCCAAATATGGGTGACATACGTTAGGAGGTTGCCTGTTAATCTTTGTTTCTGAAAGCCATATTGATGATCGCTTAAGATGTTAAAGACTTCCAAATATTCAAGGATATGGTGGTTTACGGCTTTCTCAATGATTTTTGATATCACTGATAGCAAAGCGACTGGTTTATAGTTATTTGGAAGATTTTTCTTGCCTTTTTTTTGGATTGGGCTGAACGCGAGCAATCTTCCAACAAGAAGGAAAAACCCCTTTCATGTAAGACAGGTTGAAAAGTCTGCGAAATTGTGGTGCGAGTTTATTTGCGCACTTTTTAAGTACGATAAAGGGCACTTCATCAGGAGCAGACACCTTGTTGATGTTGAGCTCTTTCAAAACTGGATATTGTCGAACAGTTATTTCTGGCATTGTGGATTTTAGTGTTGAAATAGTGAGTGGTGCCTTTCCCAGAAAATAAACCATGGAATGGGATGCAAATTGTTTAGCTAGTAGATTTGCTTTTTCTATGGCTGTTGTTGTAATTGAACCATCCGCTTGTGTTAAAGGTGGAATCGTAGATTTTGTGAAGTTTCGATTAACAGCTTTAGCTATTGACCAAAAGGATCTAGACCCATTGGGATTGCCAAGCAGTTGACCTGTGATAACCTGATCTTAATTAACTAGTGTTCATTTCAAGCATTATGCTTTCGAAGAATCATTCCCAAAGAAAAAATGGAGATTCCATTTGATATCTTCAAATAATTTCAATAATTATAATAATGATGACTATGATCGATAGTTATTTTTATCACCTTATATAAAAATTGAAAAATATTGAATAACGAACGTATTTAATACAATTTATCATGATATTTTCACGGATCAGTTTATAAAAACCCAAGAAGTGAACTAAAGAATACATTGTTAATGCATATGAAGAGGCGATTTTTTATTAATAAAAATTCACAAAGTATATCGAATACATTCATCATGGAATTTCATCCAATTTTAACTAATTCGATCACATAAATATTAATCTCGAACCTAGAAACAAAGTGACCTGAATAGAATTCACCAATTTTTCTTAAAAAATTTTTGTTTCAGAAATTGACATTCCCACTAATGAACTTAATAAAATTAAATCTTCACAAATATACGGGATATTCCATTGAAAGTAAAAAAAATGATTTCGACTGAAGAGATCATTGAAAGGTAGAACTAGTCCTTCTGGCGTGGAACAAATTCAAAACAAGCACTATTCCCAAACACTAGAATAGCAATTCTCGTCTCGAAGCGCATTTCATCAGCCAATTTGGCGTATCTAGGAGGTGAAGTAGAATGAAGAGAAGCTGTTAGGCAGTTCTGATGTTTGGCCAATGTTTGTTTTTTAAGGAAAAAATCATTACCAAATATTTGTCAGCCTATGTTTTGAAATTTTATATCGCTGTGCTGTACTTTTCGTTTGATTAGCACACATCGAAAATCATCCTGTACAATTCTTGTTCTGAGCTGTTTTCGATTAAATATTGATTACATTCGTGTATGGTGTAGCCTACATCTGTATTTAAAAAAATGAATTCATGACTTATGGATATTGATGTGCTTCCGCCAAGCCCGTTTCAGATATTAAATTCTTGATAGAGTGGTTCCTATAAATCCCAGATAACTCCGTGCTTATACACGAGATTCTGATATTTGGCATCAAGTCAGCCAATGGCATTCCCGAGTAGAGAGAGAATGATAACGTCTGGTGTTATGTTATATATTATATCGTTTCATTTCATCCGAGCCTTGTCAGCAACGTTCTCTTCGTGTGACGATTTAACACCTACTTTAATATTAACACTGCCAGCCACTTCTAATGGAATCATTGATAAGATATAGCGATTCGTATTTGGCATGGGATTAGGAGGCCAAGGATCCACGGTCTTTGTGCTTGGATAAGTTATACTATTTTCATAGAATTGCAGAGAGAATCGTCTCAATAAGAAATTCCATATTTATTTATTGATGTTGGAAAATGTGTTCTTATTGATTGAATTGATGAGAAATTTGTTTCCATGCGTATATTTGTAACAGTTACGGATCTAGCGATTAACAAAATAATATGAGTTGACAAAATATTCTGTCAACTAAAATACAAAACAAATAAAAACAACGGAACGGTAGGGATAGCATGGAATATATTTAAAAAAACTTATTGGGGTGTTCCTTTTTTTAAGGACAGAACAAAGGCACTACAGAAAACTTCTTGAGGTGCTCTGAGAGCGGTGCTTGTGCGAAAGTAGCGATTCACGTTGGATTTGAACTGCTGGAGATTAAATTAATTTGAAAAATTGTTCTCAGGAAGTTTATTCCACAAAAACGCAGTTCTCTAAATGAAAGACTTTCTGAACAGTGAAGTTTGAGGTGTACTGAGTTGAACCTCAAAACGATGAGCCGCCACGGTCCGTGGCGTATTTCTGATATGCACCGCTCTTGGTGGAATCAAATGTGCCAAGTAACTTGAACACTTCCCGTGGAAGTATCTATAGAAGAGAGACAAATCTTCAACTTTTCTTTGATGTTCCAGACATTCAAGGTTGCAAGTAAGTTTGCGTTTCCTATCAGGCGGATGGACCTTTTCTGGATAGCAGCTTCATGGTATGCTTAGGGGCGGAGCTCCGCAAATGGGAACAATACTACAAAAAAAGTCTGATCTGAGCTTTATAGAGCAAAAGTTACTGTGATGTTTACAGTTTTCTGGTTCGAAACAGTGTTCCAAGCTTTTGAGAAGCAACCTTTGCAATTCCAGCGACATGATTTCCAAGACATATTGGTGTCCATTTCAACCCCCAATAAACTTATCGAAGCAGAAAGCTGAAATGCCTGTCTTGACATTATTTCCGGTTTGGAGACATTCACCTTTTTGGAGAAAACCGATGCCTGGTTTTTGTGGCATTAAATTAAAACTGGTTACTTTCTCCCCTACTCGAAATCACCTCTTGATCCTCAGTAAGATATGCAACCTCCTGCTGCCGGTGAAGATGTGCATCCGCAGCCGATGTCCTGGAATCCAAATGGAATGACCAGACAAGGGTGCTGTCGTCAGCAAAGCTATATATTGGATTCTTGGTTTTTCCGATTAGTCGTTGATATACAATAAAAAAGAAGGTTGGATCCCTGTTGAAAACCAGCGTTGATAGTAAAAGTATTTGATGGAAATATCAATCAACGGCCACTCGCAAGGAACGTTCTTACGCGTTCATTTCTTTAAAAAACAGCCGAACCAGTTTGGGTGCAGTTTTTATTTATGTATTTCGTTAAGCTCCCCCAGTGTTTGATCAATTTCAATCGTCTTATAAATACAAAATTTATATTAATTTAGAGAATCACAATAAAAAATTGATGAAATAAATCGACTTTTTTATAGATCGAAGGTAGGCAAAAACATGTGAACTTTTTGCTGTTAGAAAATCTGGCTGTTGTCCACGCTAATACAATCGCGGACAACAGCTAGTAGTTAATAAATTACAAAACTAAATGTAAGTGTTTTACTCAACTAATCAATAGCTCAATTACTCAGATGACTATACTGTAAAATATCTTAATATTTATTCACTTTACGATCCCCGCTAACCTCTAATTATTTGTCTGAAATAATCTTCTGGATTTATGGCTGAATAATTGGTATGCCATCAATATGTCGGATAAATCTGGATTTCTTTAGCTTTTTAGTGTGAAATGGGATATAAATAATGCATCATTGTAGTACCTACTTCTTTCATGGACTTCGAAGCATCTGAGATCACAGAATTCTCCAAGTATTTTTTAAATATGTTGGCAGAGACAACTTTCAGAAATGTTGTCAATTCATTAGAAAAGTCCCTCTCGAAACTAGGCATCTTCAAAAATGATCTTTAACGGAATGGTTACTCCAAAGTGATAGTGGAACATACTTTGGCTAAAAAATTGCAAGAGCCTCACAAGGAAGAGAAGCCGTCACAACCAGGATGGGAAGGATTGAGTCTAAGTATAACATCAGAACCTGCTTCGGATCCAGAAACACTATACGTAGCCGCTTCACGAAAACCAGGCCACCATACGCGGACTACGATTCTAGCAGTAGAACAAGATTCTCCGAGATTTTAATTTTATCATTAAAAGGAAGCCTAACGATGTATCGACCAGATTCATCTCGAGTAGTGTGAAGTGTATAATGCACTTCACATCCCTGTTCTTCTGGGGATGAATTTTCAAAGGGAGGAATTTCTCGATTTCTCAGAATCGAGTAAGAGCAGATTCACATGGCACTGCGTGTAAGCCTAAACTTATGCGTCAACAAGCATCGTTGATAACGAAATGTTTCAACAATTATATACCTTTCAACATTTTCAATTATCTTCGGCGGAATAATCCGTACGCTGCTTTTGTATGTCAACATTTCGACTAATTGCCCGTGTCGAATTCAGAGCGTGTCATGTTCCGAACATGTTCCAGGCGTCAGAATTCGTTCGCAACATACGCGCCCTCTGTACGGTGAAATGTGACGGTGCAATGGCATAAAGTTATTAACTTTATGCGCCCATAGGAATAGAGTATTCGCCGGGGTGAATTTAGGATAACGAATCGTTTAGCTAATGAATTCCGGTGCTCTAGACTTTCGCCGTTCCAAGGATAAAAGGATGAATAGTTCCGTATTTATGTGAGGGTGTTTGTTGGCAATGAAGCCGGCAAGGCGTTCGTACGCTTTGTGTCGGGTAGAAAGTGGTTTGGAAAGGAAAGCGCCACGGACTACAGAGCGATCGTATAGGGCGGTCTAATTTTTGGGGGTTTCATTTGAAGAAAGCGATTCAATCCTAATTCTTGAACTGTATATTATTATTGCTCTTCAAAACTTGCACGTTTTTTGAAATTGAGGCAATGCAATTGAATACTTTTTATTGATAGTCACTACCTAGTATAACTTTGTTCAATTCGTAAAGTTGAAGGAATTTTTTGATAACAATACCAGTTATCATTGGCGTTATCAACATTTGAAACAAAATTTATCAAGAGTTCGTTCCTCTTAGTTCATGGCGTAATCTTCAGAATAGGAAATTCAACGTGATCTAAGATAAGTTAACCAAAACACTTGTAATTCAGGATATTTGTTATATTTGTCATTCTTTGGTCACTTTTGAGGTTGTTAAATTCATTTTATAATATAT
>WOGR01009524.1:0-11310 GCA_015342045.1 Leptinotarsa lineolata | reverse complement strand
TAATTTCAACTCTAGTAATTTTATTAATACTTATTGCAGTTTTTGAGTTGTGTCTGCTTTTTCAAAATTGAAGTTACTGACGTTTGTTTAAGAGAATAGCCAAGTGATTGAAACTTTGCACCAGTCATGTTAAAATTTTTTAAGCAAATTTTTAATTTCTCTCTAAAAATGTCCGTATAAGTAAAAATGTATCAGAAAAGTTAAACTCCATGATGAGTTTGTTATGTATACGTGAATTGATCACAATTAACCGAACTTGTTTTTTAAAATAAAGGGGATATCTGTCAGAAATAAGCAAAACGTTAACTTTATCCTAGTTGCATAAAATTTGGCATATGGATATAAAATTGCCGTAGGCACAACTTTTTTAGGTAACTTTTTGTTGAAGTCGATCTAGAAATGCACTTTTTTATTAAAAAAAAAGTTGAATTTGACAAACACTGAACGTCAGTGCCGAAGTTAAAATTCATTGAAACTTTTCGAAAAAAAAGTTTCCTATATGCTGCGCACTTTAATGGTGACACTGTATATATTATTACAATGAGTAATTTTGTATTATCATACCTGCAATCAGCGATCTGTACATGAAAACTGTTAATGTGAAATAACTGTTATTTACTTACTCTTTTACTGTACATACAAATGAATTGGAAATTGGAATATTGGATATCATCACCACCAGTGACCCTTGAAGTGGATTAACTATGTTGATTCTTGAGATATCTAAGTGGGGAACTTTATTATCAACATGGGATCGGTTTTAGTCAAAAATGTGCAATTATGGATTCTTTTTCTTGGAGAAGAAATATATATTCGCCAGAAAAGTATCTGCAAAATTTTATTTATTTATTTACAGGTGAACCTAGTTTGTAAGGATTGGCTCTTAGACCGAGACTGAATGACTCGTTTTGGATTTTGTTTCCATACCTAATTTTTAAAATTTCTGCAGTTCTGCTGGAGTCCATCAGCCTGCATGTTATATATAGATATCGAAAGTTAAAACCCAATGAGGTAGATATTTTCCACCATAATAACTTGTTGGTATTTTAATTATCCACTCAGTCAGTACACATCAGTCTTCCATACTGGAGTGTATGAATCTTGCAATACGCAAAAAATTCCAATTTGAGGACTCAACCAAATGAGTGGCTGTCGGTGAAAATATTTTCACCGACAGCCAGCGTACATTTGGAGTATTGATGAATCCAAAAGTGACATCGAAACTGGTCTGGGAATGCCGCGAGGAACTAAGGAAACTGTCAGATAGAAATGAATTGCATATAAACTGGCTATCAGGACACTCAGGCATCGCAGGCAACAAAAAAGTTGATAGGTATGTCAGACAGGATCATAAACTTCATATATGGGCCCTGAACCAGCTGTGGGGGTTCTAAAGTATTTGGTATGAAACTAGGTATGAAAGTGGGACTATAAAAAACATGAGGAGTACTGAAAAAACATACCCAGGAATACACTCGGGAAAACCATCCGAGAAGAGAACTGAAGAACTGCCTCAACAGAGCAGGATCGGCTTGGAACAATTACAAGGTTACTCACTAGATACATGCATTGACGGGATACCTGAGTAAAATAGGGCTGTGTAACGGAGACTTTAGTTGCAGGTAATGCAACAAAGGGAAAGGGGCAGCTCGTTATATTTTATGTAAATGTGAGGTAAGGCAGACACCTGATAGATAACCCAAATCATGTCCAGAAGAATATGACATAATTCAGAACGGGACTTGTATTGAAAATTACATCACAGATAGAAATTTCACGGTTGAAGTTTGTCACTCTTTCTCTCCTGAAAGACAAGTCACAAGCGGAGTTCTCCAGGATTCTGTTCTTGGCCCGCTCATCTTCGTTGCTTATGCGAATGATCTTGCTCTTTATATAAAGTCTTGCAAGTTGTTTTATGCCGATGATACTAAACTGCATGGAAATGCTTTAATTGAACATCAATTCCTTCAAGAAGACCTCAACTCGATTAGTCAGAGTTGTGAGGACTGGCTTTCACCTCTTACCGTCGAGAAATGCCTCGTACTCCATCAAGGAAAGAACAATCCACTTCACATATACACATTAAACTGTCAATCGTTTCCTATAGTTTCTTCACATGTAGACTTTGGAATGACCATTAATACTGACATAACTTGGTTCGAACATATATCCACATGCAAACGAGCCAACATACTAATCTACCTCAACCGCAAAACGTTCTCTCATCTATCATATTCAAGTTCCATAAAACCCTACAAAACCTACGTTCATCCAATTATGGAGTATGCAGGTCCAGTGTGGTATTCTATTTTGTTGCGCGATAAGAACTTGTTGGAAAATGTTTAGCGTCGAGCCACGCGTATGACTTTCAGTGAAGTGCTTCAAACCTATCCCGAAAGACTGAAGATGGCACAACTAATACCTTTTGTTCAACGTCGACTCCGTGGGGAACTCATCATATCTTTCCTATAGCTAAGTATAATTATGCTAATCAGAAAAAATTTTTTGTTTTCAACCATGATTCGCGATTCCATGGTCACACACTCAAATTAAAAAAGGAGAAATTCGCCACAAGGTAGAGACAATATTTGTTGTTGAATCGTATTTTCGAAACTTACCCAATGATGTTGTGAATGCTAACTCAGTGAATGAATAGTTTTAAAAACACAACTGACATTTGTTTATTTGCTCAATCATTTTATGCATATATCAATTTTTTTTTCTGCATGCACTGTATTTACTTGTTGATCTCTTTAGTTTTTAGGCTTATATAGAACTTTGTCCTCATCTTTTATTCATATGTAATCATAATAATATAAACTAATATGAAGCACAGGAGTGTTTGCATAGTTCTCATGAAAAAGATGGGAGAAAAACACAATGAGCTCATGAGGCTGAAGTATTTTCCATATATTTGGAAAAATGTACATCGTAGACGGTTCCCAAGTAAAATTTATTGAATACTAGAAATTAAATTCAATTTTGGTGAACTCATCTGTGTGAGCCGTTATTCATTACTAAAACAGTTTAAGTGAATATTCGTACTACAATTCCAGATAAATAATATCCACCTTTATAAAACCTCTGAATTGAATATATGTAAGAGAACCCTCATTCTGAAATAGTTGATTTATATCTGAGAGGAACTGAAGGGTATCATTTCGTTAGGTTAAGATTCTCAATTTTCTGCAGCCAATTTCTCATACAAACAAATCAACATCATTCAAAGCGCTCATTATTTGGAACAAACTTTTCGTTTCCCACACTTGTTCAAACTCATTGAACAAGATATATCAGAATAAGACATCCCCATTCATTTGCTGTCAGTCACGCAAAATATTCTATGAAAGACGAACCAAAGTACTGACCCTTTCTGTATTTTTTATGCAATATTCCGATAGAACCACCATGATTTCTTTGCCGTGATTGCTCGATCCACCCTTCATTCCTGAAGGCAGTTTTTCAACCCTCAATGTGCGTGCGAAAGGGACTGTATGAATCATTATTGCTTTCTTTATTTCATGTCCAGTTCGAAGTTGAATATTAAAGAGGTAGACGCAGGTGATCAGATAATCTATAACGGTCAAACTGGTCGTTGCGTTACTGATATAAATACCCATTCAGGACGATACGGTTAGGGCACGGAACGAATAATAACTCCGCCGTTGCGATTGAAAAACATAACACGTGGACATATCACAGAATTGACAAGAAAAAAAAAACGATATTCTTCAAAAAACATTTTCTGTAGAGAAGTTAATGTTTCTTGGTGTTTTTTGGATAGTACTTAACCTTAAAAAAATCTGAATCAATAATCTGCTACAGGGTACTAGTCTCTTCGGTGGTTTATATTTCGCAATAAATTTTTGGGGTGGTCTTTTCAGTTTTCCTTCCATTACACTTCAGCAGTTTCTTTATTGATTTAGTTTCGTTTATTCTTTATCCAAAAATATCAACTTGTGTTGCACTGTTTGGAACCTTTGATGTAGTAATGAATCTAACTGGAGTTCAATCCCAACACCGAACAGTTATTTTTTTATCTTCCTCTTGAAGATGATCACTTGATGATCAAAACAAATGTCGAGATGGTGAAAATAACGGTTTGGTGTTGGGATAAAACTCCAGTAAGTGTCGCATATATTAGGAAAAAAAAGTTTATATTTACTGATTTCTAAATTTTCGGAATGCAGTAAGAAAATAAAAACAGGCGATATGTAGAAGTTAAAGAGTTCGGAATCATGATAAATACTGCCATCAATCGTGTACCAAAATATTCATTCAAACTATAGTATAATTCCAAAATATTAGGCACAAAATTCTCAGAAACGACTGACGTTTTTGCCTTAATCTGTCTCCTACAGTGATGTACGGAAATTATACTATGAATAGATGAGGAAAACTAATGAAATATATAGAATCGAACCAATGTTTTCGTTTTGGTGCAATAATATTTCTGAAAATTCAATGCCTACTATTATGGAATTGTACTATAGTATTGGATACTTACCACAAATGGATACTCATAATGTGAATATTGCGACCACCTATTCTGACTAATAAAATAGGATTTTTCCAAAATTTAACAAACATTTCTTGAATTAAAGAAAGAACAAAAAAATGTATTGAAGTATTTCGTTCCTGTTCGTCATAATGAAATAATTTCAAATCTTTGGAAAAAAAAATAAGATTATTCTAGTTTTCAACTAACATTTTATGAATCACTTGTACAGCAGATACGGCAAATAAGTGATGGAATTTGTCGGTACTTATTGAAAATCCATAACGTATCCGTTGAAAATCTCACAATAAAGTGTTACTTGAATAAAATACGCCAAAATAATAATTGGACATAGCCCTCAAAAAAGTGGCGAACCATAGACACGTGTTTCGGGCTTTTAGCCCATCATCAGTACGGTGCAGGCAAGTGCAAGAATGGGCAACACTTGTTACCAGAAGAAAGAAATATAAATGCACGGAGCCATCAGCAGAAGCCAGCCGCACATTTGTGGTTTGATTTAATAGATCTTGTGTTTACAAGAAAACTATTGAATTTACCACGGAAGCACCAATGGCTACCTGCGTGACATCCGGGTCCAGGAAAGTATACAAAGAAGAAGGTTACTGGGTGTCTTGATATAAATACAAGACTTAATAATTGGGCATAGCACTCAAGAAAGTGGCAAATCATAGACACGAATGATTTACATTTCAAATATTTCCCAAAATCGGATATATCTCGCCAGGGGTCTATTTAAGGTATAGGACATTTTTCATGAATTTGATATCTTTTTTTTCGTAGTATCCAAAAATAATAGAATAGTGTATTGTTTCCATTTGAAAATATCGTGTTTCATCAGTTTTCTCGATGTTATGTTTAAGGTGGAAATTTCGACCACCCTGTAAATTATTTTTAAAAATTCGATAGACCTGTTCATGACTTGATGATTAAGGTGTGATTCTGTGAAATTTCACATTTTCAACTGTTACTGTCTATGATTTTTTCGGAGTGGTGCTGTAACTGTCAAATTTTTAAGAAAAAAATTAATATCTCGAAAACTAATGAATTTGGATGTAGGCATTGTTATACAAAGTGGGCCTAAGAAATTCAAAAATGTAATAAAATACAGGATGTTCTATTTGAAATAAGGAAGTTGTTCTTAACTTCCGGTATATCTGAAAGAGACTGGAAGTTGAAAATATTTTAATTGAGAAGGCTATTTTGTAAAACCCACTACCACAAAATTTCAAGGTTTTATTTTGAATTGTTCTCCATATATTTCTAACAAACGCTCTTCGTGAAAGACCCTGTATGGTCTAGGCTCATGAACCATATATTGACCATATACTAAGACTCATCTGGTTGAAAGATTGCTGTGTATACGTGGCCTGCTGCTGATTCAGATATCTATAAGCAGTGCTCACGTTAACAAGTAATATATTGTATCATATTATTGTATTAACGAGTAGCACTTCAAAGATATCGAATCAGATAACACGATATTTGTTGTCGAGATTTTACTTCAACTACTTTTTTCATCTTTTTAATTTTTCAATGCACTGCAGATAAAATTTTTTTCAATCTTTACCCCACTCACCTTCAAAAGTTTGTTTTCTAAAAGAATATTCTCTATAGTTTTTCCAAGTGTAACCTGGTCTTTTCCAACGTCTCATCGTACTGAACAAATATTTTCCAAAAGCATAAATTTCCGCCCAGAGACGATAACCAAACACTATACATCAGGACCTAATATATACGATATGTTAAATTTCGGATGATTAATTAATAAATGGGGAAAGGGGTAGGACATCTAGGCGGTGAGTCCTTGCTAAAGGATAACTAATGATTTGTAAAGACGTTGTTCATGTCTGAAAGGGAAGCGAAGGGACGTTTCGTCCCTTCGTTATGGTTCTTTATTATTGTGTTTATTAATAGTCCTGTGTGTCCTGGAATGAAGGACTATCATTTTGGCGTCGTGTTTGAAATTGGAAAATTGGGCGAATGGGTGAGAATACAAATTAGGGATTGAATCGAAGACATTGTAAGAGATTCATGTTATTATGATGAAAGATTGGGTCAGTATGAATCTGCACATTTGGTGGTTAACTATTTTTCTGCAATTGAATATAAACAGTTATATGATCATGAATGAAGCAGGATTTTGATATATTCTGATACATCACATATATAAATTGTGATGTAAAACTTCATACAGGTGTATGGACAGACCTTTTAGTTCTTTCCGATCGGTTATTGGGTGATTTCAAAGTATTTTTCATTTTTTCCACAAGAATTTGGCACGACTATAGGTTCCTCCTTGTCTCCCATCTTAAGTATGTTGGAAAAGTTGTCAGATAACGTTGATACAAATGTTTTGTCGAAAAAAAACATATACCTATATGTCTGCTACACATCAAACCATCATGCGAGTGTTAAAAAAGGTATAATACATTGTCTCTGTAACAGAGCAAAAACGATTCGCAATACCTACACCAGAAAATTTCAATGGAAAATTATAAATGATAAAATATATTCTGAAACAAAACGATTATCCAGATTCGTTCGTAAATACAACCATAAGTGGAATGAAAAAACATATCGTCCTGGTGCTATTGTACTTATAACGGGATTATGTGCCGGACGGATGATTGCTCTTGTAACTGTTTGGTACCCTTCTTCAATTATTGGTAGAATCTTTGTGTTACGCAGTGTGGGTATCCTCATCTTATTGATGTTCAAACTCTCCCCCTTTCGGTTGAAATCATTTTTATGTTTTTGTATTTCTATAACCTCTCTGAAAAGCCGCGTCCTGGTGCATTTGTGCTTATCATGGGACTAGGTCTAGGATGACCAACTGCTCTTGTACATGATTGGTCTGACCCTTTTTCAATTATTGAGAGAACCTTTGTGTCCATCCATGTTTTGTTGATAATGGAGCTCTCTTCCTTACGGTTGAAATTATTTTTATTTTTATGTTTTTCTATGGTCTCTCTGAATAACCTCGGATAGTACCCTCTGGTTTCATCCAGAACTTTGTAACGAATATTTCGTTACATTCATATATTCCAAATTTTATCTATAACACCAATAGTTTAATCTCTACAATTTCGACCATCTTTATACTTCGTAACCGGTATTATATTCACTGCAGCCGGTGTCTGACAGACGAAATAACCGAATCGGTTCTTTTTCGACGAAAACGATTTGAAGCTTCCTTCCTTTTTCGAGTGTTTGGCTAGAACGGTTGATATCTGGTACGTTTGACCTTTTTGTTCCTATTATCTTAATATCTTCATTTATAGTAAATTTGATGAGATCGGTTTGGGTATATCTTTTGTCTCTCTTGGATTTTGATATTCCGTAATATAAATTCTTCACTTACTTAATTTGTGATAATTACGCTGCATGTGATTAGAGGTCAGAACTTTCAATTTATCATATGCTGGCTTATTTCAGTCATCGATGAAATTTAGGGTGGTTAAAAGATTTGTAATTGATGAAATCACATATTTCTTGAGGTATTTTCGTCATTCATCATTGAAGTGAAACAAATCAGTATCTACGCTGAGTAAAATTTCATATACCTGTAAATTACCATTCTCGAGCTACCTATTGCTGCAGTGAGGTTATCATTCTCATTAGGAGTTTTGGAAGTAGACAAGACAGGAGAATTGAAGTGGATCAGTGATTGTTTGGTGACATTCAGGCAGTACCTTTCCAGGACAATTTCTCAGGTGAGCATTTATTTTCTGTCTGATCTTTTTGTGGTCAAATTAATTTCTCTTTGAGAAATAAATGCGAACCTTAGAGAATTTGTTTCTCTGGCCTGATTGGTTAATCAAGTACTGCACTTATCAAATTCAATCATTTTTCAATTTTGTTTTGAGATTTATCTGATAAAAATACTCAATTCCTTCATTTTATTGGAATTGATTACAAGGTCAACTAGATATCTTTCTTTCTGGTGTATGCACTTTTACTTCATTACTTATCTGGCATTTTTTTTGTTAGAAAGATTTGCCACCCTTTATTGATTAAAGTCAATGTATATTTTTCTCAGTACCTTTGAAGCAAATTGACAAGCTAATAAAGATTGTTACCTATTGGTATCTATTCAATATATCCTTTTGATATTTTCTTAGATAAATTGTCAATTTGTTCTTGATAATTTTCAGTCTAGTGCTGAAATAGTTGAATAATATCTAACTATTATTTTCTTTATTAACCTATTTTTGGAGATTCATTACCTCTGTAAGTAAATAATTTCCATCAGAATTTAGTTTACTGAAATTCAGAATAGAGTATTCAGATTCTAAGGATTGTAAGACAGTATCTGATTTGTTTCATTGCTTCGCATGATCTCGAGAAACCGTGTAATGAGTGAAGGAGGTTTCATATATATCCAAAGCAAAGAGGCATTCCCACGTGAGCCCTAAATCCATCTTGAGTCAGAGTGAATGGTTACAAGTCTATGCAGCCTTTTGAGAACCGAGGCATTCCCACGTGAGCTCTAAATCCATCTTGACTTATTGGTTACAAGTCTCTGCAGCCGTTTGAGGACCAACGGTTAGACCAGCCGCCCTAGGTACTCCTTCCAACAGAATCAGAGCAATAATTGTGAATATACTCTTTATATATTTTATATATTTCCATATTATCCAAAGGAAATAAAGTTGTTGATTTTATTCTATATTTTTTGTCTTCCGATCCAATCTAAGTACAAGTTATATATTTCTCTTTGGTTTTCCTTTTGCAACCTGGCGCCCAACCACTAGAATTAGTCAAGTAAACTCCTGGTTTATTTGATTAATAGTAAAGTAATCAGTAATAGCTATTAATCAAGCCTGTGTTGAACTTACACCCTCCCGTATCAAACTGAGCAACCTATCAGCAACCAGTGTTGGCACCCCAAAATATTGAAATATTCAATTTGCCTTTTCAAATTTTGGGGGATTACATAGTTCGATTTATTTTTGATACCGGTTCTCAGAAGTGTTCATGCAATTTTAATTGATTATGTCAGTTTTATGTCACTTGAAGAAGAAGTTGAGTTGTATGAAAATCTTTGGATAAAATTAGTACTTTTACTGTATTTATCATCCATATTCGTCCTACATTCGACGTATTTAGTCACCGGGTAGGTGAATTTAGTGTTTCACCAACACTCTTTCGTCTCATATGCAGATTTTTTTTCATCAATTCAATATCAACGAAAAATGTTTATATTTTCTTCAAATAATCATGCATGCTGATTTATTTTTGTTCTTTGCATCGGTTGTTTTCCACAATAAAGGTTATTTATTAACATATTCAAAAGAGAAAGGGTAGCTGAAAACTACGGCCAAAATAAATGTATGGAATGAATCAGTGTTCAAACATAATTGAATTGAATTCTGCTGTATCCCATCTCTATACAATTGATGTACACTTCGTTAAATATTCATGCATTGCGAATCATATGATAGCAATGTTGATTGATTACAATCCAGTTCTCTTCATCATCATACGTTCCATTGGCAACAGAATTTCTATTTCTGAAATAGCATTCTGTGAATCAACAACAACAATTTTTGAATATGTGATACTGAATAGAATTCATTACTATTATTTTTCATATTATGTGTTGATTGATGATATGAAAACAATAAGGAAAAACTAATTAATTTTTTGAAACAATGTGTTCATTCCAGAACAAAATACTGTTTCTTGGCAGGTATTTTGCTAATAAAGTTAGCATCACCAGGAGGTGATCAATAGTAAATATAACGGCAGTCTTAATATTTTCATATACATCTCACCTAATGAAAGTCATTGGGACGTATGAATAAAAATGAGCAAAACCATCTACTTGCAAAACTTGTAGCATATGCTTTATAGTTTATGGATAAAAATGTAAGTAGAAGGTTTTGCTCAAACTTGTATTGGAAGCATGAGCATCTACTCATGCTTAAGTATTTGCTAAACTTGTTATGAATGAAATGTATGCTTTGCTTACTTAGTTCAGCATTTGCTCCAAAATTTTTGCATCTCACTACTAATGTGAGTAAAAACTCGAACAAACACAATGTCTGAGGGTTATTGATTTGGGAAAAATCTCGAACAGACACAATGTCTGAGGGTCACTGACCTTAATGAACTATTGTAGGTTAACCATGAATCCAACAACCACTTCAAGCTTGACCCAATTTGACGTCGAAGGTGACATCCGTTCAATAGATATTCGATAGGAGAAATAGAAAAGGGCCTTTCTTATCTAGATTGAAGCTACTGAAATTGAGGATCCCTTGAAAAAGAGAGCTGACCTCCTACATCACGGTGGGATTGGATTACAGGAGATATTCTATAACATACCAGGAGCAAACCTTACTGATCAAGAGAATGAAGCGAAGGCCTTCGATATAGCCATTACAAAACTGGATGGGTATTTTTCTCCCGAGCGGCACGTTTTTCGTCTTATGAAACACGAAGAAGAAGAAGGATTTGGAAAATTTCTTCTCAGGCTAAGGAATCAGGCAGAAAAATGCAAGTTTGGAAACGTCGAGGAGAACCTAATCGATCAAATCGTGGAAAGAAGTAGCTCAACCGAACTGCGGAAAAAATATCAGCTGCAGGAGACGCAATCACTTTGGAAAAAGTCATCAATGAATATACATCACTGGAGATAGTCAGTCGGGAATTGGAAGGATTTGGCGAAATCTCTCCAAGTTCTTCAGGTCAAAGCAATCAGGTGAATTCTTTGACGTCAGGATTTAAGGGTAAAACCAAACATTCGTATAGAAAGACGGATACTCCTTCTTCAGTATTATAACTTC
>WOGR01009523.1:0-11310 GCA_015342045.1 Leptinotarsa lineolata | reverse complement strand
GCCTTGTTGATATTGAGCTGTTTCAGAATTCGCTTGATCAGACGTTGTCGAAAAGTTATTTCTGGCATTGTGGATTCTATGTGGGAATAGTGGGTGGTACCTTTCCCTGGAAATTGACAGTGGAGTAGGACGCAAATTGTTCAGCTAGTAAATTTGTTTTTCTATGGCTGTTGTTGCAATTGAACCAGAACCATCCGCTTGTGTTAGTGGTGGAATTGTGGATTTTGTGAAGTTTTGATTAACAGCTTTAGCTACCGACCAGAAGGAACTAGACCCGTTGGGAGTGACAATCAGTTTATCCCTAAGGGAAGTTCTTTGCTTTCATTTATCCTAAGTTTGCAGCTATTGCGAGCATTGACAAACCTTGTTAGTACATACATACATAACATAACAGAATATATTAAACTCACTACTTAATTTATCTAGGCTTGCATTCATGATTTTACTCAGAGCATGATGAACTTACTCTGATTCGTTCATAAACGTACTCTAGTATTATGAAACTCATACCCTGTGACGTTCGAAGTAAGTTCTACTTTCAAATAGGGTGGAGTCAACTCTATCAATTATGATATAAAAAAAACTGAATGAAAGACAAATATTTGGTGTTCACTGCATATTTTTAATATAGAAAATGTAATACAATATGTATACTAACCCTTGCATTCGAATCAAAAATGTACATCCATATAATTGCTAACCTCAATTTCATAAAACTAAAATAACCTCGCAATTAACATATGTCATTTGTTATATATGTGCAGAAGGGCTTTTGAATGGTGACTCTCAGTATTAAATGTCAATGTATTTCTGATCCTTTGTTCTATCGGCGAGAGTTAGATTAAACAAGTAGGATAGTGGGTCGATTTGTTCACCGTGAGTTTTTGATAATTTTTGTGTTGGCTAGCAGTGGCATACAACTGGAAAGTACCTATTTCGTAACATCAACAAATTTTATTCAAAACATTTGATCTTGGCATCATACGGATGACACAGGTTGTTGCCGGATTTATACGAATGCCCAGATATATCCGTCCTAAATTGTATGACTAATAACCCCCTCACGCAAATGAAGTACACCAGCATAGTTAGTTTAGCGAATAGGGGAGCATATAGTAGGTATACAGGATGATTCACAGTGGATGACACATTAAACGTTTCTGGTGAACCAGACAACGAATCACTTTTAAAATTTAATAGAGAGCTTATTCGGACATTTTCTGTTGGGTAGAAAGTTCAACAAAAGGTATCTAAATCTACCGCAAGTGAACCTCAAGAAATTTATATGAATTCAGAACAATTTCAATGTATTTGGAGCAAGTTTAAAAGGATCAAGAAACTTGCCTCGACCCGTAACTTCTGAAGACAACCAGATTAATGTCTCAGCTTATTTTCACGTATTTCCAGAGTCATCGATAAAAAGTGCTGAAGAAGATTTAGGTATAAAATATTCATCAGTTTAAAGAATTTTACGAAGACATAATATGCATGATTATAAATTTACCAAAATTCAAGCAATGAAGCCTCAAAACCCTCAACAGAGAGTTGAATTTTCTGAAATTTTAATACGCATTCAAGAAGATCATTTTTTTTAATAAAATGATTTGTACGTAATTTTTGAGAGAAGGAATTTTCAATAGAAAAAATTGCCATTATTGGTCCAGTAAAAATCCTAACGACACAAAAGAAGCCGGTTTTGAGAAAAATTTAGTTTTAATGTCTTCTGCATGTCAATGGACAACAAATTGAGGTACGCAGTATACGGAATCATTAACATCCAGAAGCTACCTGAATATTTTGGAGAATACTGTAGAGAGCTTCATTGATAATCTGCCACTCAAAGAATATCGAAAATATTGGTACTAACTAGTCAGAGCCCCTGCACATTGTACAAGAGAAGTAAGCGCAGAACTGGACATACTTTTTGACAATCGGTGGATAAGCCGCTTGGTATCATGGAATTGGCGATTTTAATCCATTAGATTTTTATCTGTAGGGAATGTTTAAAGAAAAAGTTTACAAAAGACCCGTGACTTCGAGAGATGAGTTGTTAGAAAATATTACCCAAACATTTGAAAATTTGGATCCCAATGAAATCAGATCCGACATGACGAAAGAAGTCAACACCCGCATTTTTTAATGCTTGGAAATGAACGGCCAGCGATTCGAACATATTTTGAAATATTCCACATGATTGTTGTTTTACTTTTTCATAACTATTCATATCAATATTTCCATTTCCAAGTTTTTTTGTTTTTTTTTTTTAATTTACCCAAACATATTGAAATTGTTCTAAGCTTGCATAAATTTCTTGAGGTTCATTAGAGGTAGATTCGGATACCATTCGTTAACTTTCTACATGCTTTGCTGATATTATTATCACACTGTCCAAAAATTATAAACAAATTTATAAGAACTTCGTTTGAATAGTTTTCTTCCATCGTTTTTGACAATAAAGCATATTCACTATTATCATTGGCCTGCCATTGAATAAAATAATTAAAGTTTTGACAAATCAGATGGTTCTTAAGCAGCAGAAAAACAATCTATTCACTATGCCCTCTATGCTCCTTCATGATGAATGTTATAGTAAATAGATTTTGTAATTGTGGATGATTAAGTTGACATCATTAGCAAAATGGAATAAAATGGTACAGAAAGTTTCCATTAATGTTGAGGGAGAAGTAGAGCAAAAAACGAAACTTATTGTTGAGCAACTATCAAGATTTATCATAATTTCAACTCACATTTCTCTTTGGCCTAGATAACAAACACTTCACATATCCTAATACTCAAAATTAGTTACAAAAACTTGTTAGACAAAGCAATCAATTGTAATTCAATTATTTTGAAATTTTACTCACCTCTTTTGTGTTGGAATGTTGGTTGGGGTTATACATTTGCACAGTTGGGGCAGGTGCTGGACTGGGTGCACTAGGACCCCTTTTTTTCATCCACGCCATCGTTTACCCTGACAAAAAAGGTTTCTTATAAATACTCAACAGAGTACAGCCTGGAAATATATTTTGGGTAATATTGCCAATTAAGTAATTACACAAAGAATAGTCGATATTTTTGAAAATTATCCTAAATAAATCGAATACAATAACAGTAGTAGCAAGTAATGGATAACGTTACATAAATCCGATAATTTAAATTATGAAATTCACCTTTGGAAATCCAATTTTCATAACATATGTTGTAATTTCAGCAGGAATCATTGATCTTATGAATAACTTTCATCTTGGACGTGTGGCTAGACTTTCTGGTTATTTAAATGGATTTGATTTCGAAATGGATTTCAACAGGAAAATATACGCACAATTTCCCTTTATCGTAATTAATTTTTTAACTAATTTATCAGCTAAATTAAATCCCCTGTTTTATGGAAAGTGTTCACTAATCTGCAATTTACATACAGTTTTGTCTACGTGATGTTTATCTATCCTTTTCCAATTTTTTGGTTAGGATAGGACACAAACTTCAGTTGAAAGAGGAAGGATGATATGTCAAATTGAAACAATTTCCTCCCAATAGGATTTCCAATAAGAAATGTACAACTGTGTGTTTCGTGGGATTGACGTTCGATTATCGACCCAACAGATAAGTTGTGATCCGTGCGTTCCACTAAACGCTCCCAACGATCAAAATGCTCCTTCAGCCCTTCCACATAGCGATCGCGGTCGTTGTGGTCGCAGCGAAAACCTCACTCATGACCTCATTTCTTTCGCTCACGACAAGCTCACAACGATCCATCTCAGGAGGTGGGTCGAAGTGGACGTTGAAAATATTTTGGCGCAATTTTTGAAATATGACATAAATATTACCTGTCATTCGTAATTTATTTCTAATTTCTTAACTTATTCCATTATTCAATCTCATAAGTAATCAATGAAATAATTACTTACACATAATGAAGTAAATTTGAAAGTAGCATACATTTAGAGAAAAATCTCATCATGTCAATTAGACATGATATTTTCAAAGTGCACAGTGTAATACGTAATAGAAAATCATGTACCTGAAATAAATTTTGAAAACTTCATCTAAGTTTTCGGTTTTCACGATTAATATTTTGTAAAGTTGCAATCCACTCTTTATCTGAACTAGATGAATTAGTTTCTGTAGCACTATTGCGACGTATAAACAATTTTCCAATTGCTCTTAAAGACATTTTGATTACATTCAAAATCAATTTGTTTAATAACTTCACTGAAATTATATATTTAGAATCAAATTATACTCCATTTGTAATGTTTACATGAAAGCCCAAAACGTTCCAAAATCCATTCCACTTGAGTTTATGACAGTAACGCTCGCAAGCAAGTGGAACGGGAATATATGCGGTCGTGAGCGTGATCGTTGTGAGCGCTTAGTGGAATGCACCTGATACACCTCTTATCACAGAACCCTAAAATTAGGAGTACAGAGTACAGTCACAAAATAATATGAAGTTATACCATTGTCTAATGGTTATACCACAGAATGATATTGTAGGTATATTATTCTGTGGTACACTGTCCAGTTTGGGAGGCACATATGGTGTACAGATGATGCGTACTAAACTAATCAACTGAATCACTGAATCATTGTCTATAAATCCTTAGACAATGACTGAATGGTATTGTTGCACAAGTCGTATCTGAATTTGTTCATTTATTCTAGATTTCATCTATTCTTGTCATTTCGAATCCATCGAATATTAGCCACGACGTTTTGGTGAAGCTGTAGTACCGGTGAAACTAACAGATATGAAAATACGTATAAGAAACGATTTTGGTGTATTTATCCAGAAGATTGATGTGCTCACCAATGAATTTCAGATCTCGCCCAACCTATATGTACTATATGTACATGTACAGAACTTTAACGCCCTTTAATCTGTTTCTGTGTTGTGTCACAGAAAAATAAACGATCCGAATGTGTTTCTACGAGTATTTCGCACTTATGTCGATGGTATTTCGCAACAGTTGAAACTTTGCTTCCGTAGTTGGGAGGAGAAAAAGTTTCAACCTCACTTTCTGAGTGTATTTTGTAAATTTCGACTTCAAATTCACAACTCTGTTTTTTTCATATCCCAAGGTAATCTCTTTACTCAACCTGATCTTTTTCACTATTCACATTATTCAGAGAATTTTCGAGTTAAATGTCGGAAAAACAAATCAAGGTTTAACATCGAAAATATCAGCAAAACAATACTGTAGCTTTCGAGCTTTCGCATAACTGTTACAATAATTATATTTTCACAATATAGAATTCATTTGCAACACGCTTTCATTACAACAGTAGCTTCCTCGGTTGGATTGGTGTGCAACTGGACATCACTCCAACTAAAAATTTCGGATCTTACATCTTACGATTTGATCTTCATAACAATTATTTCAAAAAAATTTCACATGTTTCGCTAACACAGTAGCTTTTTCGTGGTGAACTACTTACTGAAAGTTTATTCTTACTCTGCTATTATCATAGAAAATGTTATCGATTTTTACCAAGTAACGAGTCAGTGTATTGAAAAAACAATTCATTAACTGAGAAAAACGTTCGAAACAGAAAGTGACTTGTAAATATTTTAATGTATAACACAGATGTCGGGAGTATTCCTTCCCTAACACGGAAGCCACTTTGCAATTGTCACGAGACATATTTCTTGCGCAGACATCTTCTGAGAACATATTTCTAAGGCAATCGACAGAGAAAATCTGTTTTGTCCACAGAAAAAGGATAATTCACTGTTCTTCATCATAGACTAGATACAGTACTACAGTAGGAGGATGTCGGAGGCAGGTAGTAAAACATAATCACTCAAACTATTCGATTCTCAGAACTCAAACTTCAGCTTCTACAGTGGCGCCACTGCAAAATTGCAAAAGTCATTAAAATTGACTTCTTCAAATCGAAGGCACCACCCACGAGTCTCCCTTCTGATTGTTTACTCTTCTGTAGTTATGTGTACTATAGTATAGGCACAGAATAGTATAACTTACTATTCTGTGGTAACTGTGGTAAAGGTGTATTTACGCTGACGTTCAAGTCGCTCGGTATATGCACCTAATTATCTCTGCGTATCTATTAAAAACCACTGACTGAAAACTATTATCACCGTCTGATTTGTTAACAGATAACGAAAATAACTAGGTCCTTATCTACGATTTGATGTTCACAGAAAGTGCATTCACATGTTCTAATCGTTAAACCATAGTGAATACGTACCTGCATTTCAATTTCTCTTGTGCGAATAGAATAGTTGAATAGAAAGAAGGGGCAATAATGATAAATAATACACTAGAAAAATAGTTTCAAGACTGGGTGGTTAAAAAAGCCATGATCATTGATTAACAAAAGGCCATAATTCAACCGTTACTTCACGAAGCTTCTCACAAATAAAGCCAATTGAGTTTTATACCAGCACTCTCATTTTCTTATTAAGTTTCGGACATTCCATTTTGTCGTCACTTACAGATTACTGGTGGCATACCTACACTTATTTTCATATTCCAAGTTCTTATTTCTATTCTTGCTTTTCGTTAGAAACTTTCTTTTATAGAATTATCAGTTTAGTAACTAAGTTTGATGTTTGAGAATAATTTTGGAATAAAGGTGAATTCTCAAGGTTTAATTGCGAATGAAAATAATTCAATTACAACTGAATAGTAATGAATTTGCTCATCTGTGATGTTGTTGTTGAGTTATGAGTCATTGCCTACTTACCCAACAAGAAATGTTGGTTATATGCCATCTAACATCTGATTTTGACTTATTTATTGCGGTTGAAAAATGACAATAATGAAGCGAGAGTTAGGAACCCCCCGACACTCGAAATTTTGTCTTATGAGCTACAAATTTCTTGCAATATTTTTTTCTCAATGTTACCCAGCTTTAATGCAGTATTTTTTAATTCCACTTCCATACACACTAATACACAAGAATATGCAACAAAAATGTCATTGAGAAGGTGAAAAAGTATTGTCGTTTTTCTTGCAAATGACTATTTGAATATAACAATTTAACAGTACCTATAACTGGTTGTCTAATTTCTAGTAATATTTGGCTGTGTTCGAATGGGTTCAAAATACTGATCTCATATTTCAGAAGAAAATAAAAAAAATTTTGAATTGTGAGTTTAGTACTGTTTTGTTGTCAAAGGGTAAATCACATTTCATCTTGAAAAGGGACCTTAGTTCCACATTATAAGTGTGCATTTCCATCTATAATATTTTCAAATAAATGGAAAAATGGACATGGGTCTATTATCCCACGATATGAAACTTCAACTGAAGTACTCGTAAATTTGATTTGATTAACAGAAAAAATTGTCTTTTCAAAGTTTACCAAGTTTTTAATTGGTTTTCGGTTAGGTTTTTGATGTCTTTCGAGATAATTGTCCTATATTTGAACCTATGTAGGTCATTGTTTTCATTACCTAAATAAGACAATTATTGATAACTGAAATTGCTTTGTGTTAAAAACTACCTATCTGAGCTATTGAAATGTTAATTTTTTTTCAGAAAATATGAATGATAAAATGTTGTGAAAATCACCTAGGCTTGTAAAACATAACATATTTTTTACTATTTGTTCACAAGAACTAGTTGAACCAGATGATTTTTTGTTTTATTCTCAAAACAGAATAAAAATGACCGATTAAAAACAAAATCATCGGTTAGTATTTTATGTTTAGTTCTCAGGAAACCGTGTTTTATATTTAACCGATTTTTCAGTAGTACCTCAATAGTGGTGATTTTCGAACCACCATACCATATTTCTGGTTACGTTGGGCACATACAGTGTGAAAAAGCCGAATGGAATAAATTCATTATTTCGGTTACTGTACATATTTCAGAAAAATTCCGAAACACGTCAAATTTAAATTATAATTTGACATCCTTCAACTTAAAAACGCCACCCCTACCTTCAATCCCCTTCGAATGACATGAATAAACCCCTTCGAATGACATGAATATACCCAATTTTTTAAATGGGAAGTACAGGTTTGTGATATATCTTTTGAAAGGTCTCTTCATTCTCTAGTCAAAAATGTTGTCGCTTTCAAGTTAATTGCATCAATTACTATATAATAAACTAAAATCATGTGGTTACCAAAATTCGATAAAATACTCTCAAAAACTGAAATGTAAAGCAAAACGGAATGAAATGTAGAATACGAAAAAGAACTAGGGATGTTAACGAAGTAAATGTTCAAAATGTTCACGGCGAACGTCTTGATAACATCCTAATTTCAATAAAAACTGTCTTCTAACATTATTTAACATATCAGACGTGACCGACCTAATCGCCTTTTGAAGGTTTTGCGTGTGTTCTTCTCTCATCCAGTGAGAATTTTCCGTTGACAGTTTTGCCGATTAGCATGACCGTTAAGAAGGGCTTCAGAAGGGCTTTTTTCTTCCATTTCTTTCCCAAAAATGAACATTTATTTATAATAAACACCAATGGTTGAAGTATAAAAGGTAAAATTGATTTGAGTTCTTCCGCTCTGATTTCATTGATACCAACTGACTTATTATTTTTTAGGTCACCAATAAGAGAACACAATTCTTCTAAATGGGTTGGCATTAGGACTAGTGAGTTGCCAAAAATATCGCTAACTGGTGCAAAACTATCGTCTGTGACTATTTTATTCGCAAAATTTCTTCCAATGTTTATAAATTTATTGTTGAATTCATCAGCTATTGTACATAATTTGTTAGTAGTGGACATATTGAATAGATTTTCAGGGTCAAAACATGGAATGTCAGTTTCACTTTTAGTTTCTATCTTCGAGTTCCGAGTTATACGAACAACACATTATTTTCCGAAATCAGTTTAGTTTACCTGGAGAATCCCATACTCACGTAAGAATAAGTTCAATTTTATATTTTGAGTTCCTATTTTCCTGGTTTTAATATGTTTCATTAGTTTCTGCGTTTCTTTAATTTCCAAGATTATTCTTTGGTCCAGTTTTCTTTCTAATTAATACTTGATAGCTTTCTCCAATCTTTCACTTTTTCGTTCACGTATATATTTATTTTTAAGATAACTTTTCAATATGATGATTTGAACACTTTGTTACTGCTTATAAGATTGCGTTTTCATAAGTTTTGCGAATTTATTTTTACTTCTATTAGACATAGTTTTAACTTCGACTTTTCCACTACATTTCACTAAAAATTCGCGAATCACTTGATATCTTAACGGAGATACTGTTGTCTTCACTGTTCACACTGGAATGAATGTTACAAAGTTTTGCTGCGGTTTTTATACTGTGAATAATGTCGTAATTGGCGATACACCTGCTGTTACAGCTGCACAATATTTGTGTGTTGAGGTTATTATTGATGAAACATGAACCTACAATATGGTCCAAATCCGAACTCAAATATTTATTTTTAATAAACCTAAGCATACGAATATTGCTTTGGATGTCCCACCGTTGTAAACTTTTCAGATTATTTAAAACCATGTTTTCTGTTTACTGTGATATGCTTCATATAATTCTATAGAAAGTTAACGACATACACCTGAAAAATTCGAATAATTTGGTTTTGAAATGACTGCGATAACCTTTTGCCCTTTGCAAGGTTTTTCGTTATTGTTATTCATTATTATCTATTAATGAATTCTCGATCATTACACTCAAGAAAATTGCAGACGCTGAATGTTCATTGGATATTACGTTTACAGTATTATTATTCAATGAATTGTTTTTTAGAAACTGATTTATATTCTATCTTCTGAATGAACAAATCAATTAGTTTCTCATAAAGTAATAACTTGTATCGTTCGTTTTTCAGAAAATGGTGAAAAGTGCGGAGGAAGATTATCTAATAACATATGCGACAGTGGTCTGAAATGTGTAGACAGTATTTGTAAATGAAGATTATGTTGTATAGTGATTCATGAATAAATAAAAAATGAGCAAATAACAATTAATTTTTTTATTATTCGATATTGATATTTATTTTCAATAATTGAGGGTGTTGATGAATGAAACTGTTCGAAGGTTAAGTGTTGAACTTCATAGTTGTTTTGTGAACAGAAGGGATTTTTCTCTTGATTAATCGTAGCTATCATTTTCTTAGAACGGAAATTCCCCAAAGTCAGAACTTGTGCCAGCTGAGGGCTGATGAGGTCTTTCATTTCAACGTACGATTTCTTGCATGATCGATAATTTTGCACCGAAAGTAATTATACAGTGTGTAAAAGCTAAATGGAAAAAATTCATTATTTCGGTTATTGTACGTATCTGAAAAAATCCAGAAACACGTCAAATGTAAATTATTATTTGACATTCTTCACCGTAAAAATGCCACCCCTACCTTCAACCCCTTTTGAATGACAGGTACAACCCCCAATTTTTCAAATAGGAAGTATAGGTTTGTGTCGTTTGAAAGGTTTCTTCATTCTCTATTCAAAAATGTGTTATGGAATTTGAATTTATTGCAACAATCAAGATAAAATAAATTAAAATCATATGGTTATCGAAATTCGATAAAATAGACTCAAAAACTGAAATGTAATGCAAAACGTAATGAAATGTAGAATAAGAAAAAGAACTATGGATGTTAACGAAGTAGATGTTCAAGATGGTTACCCCGAACGTCTTGGCAACATCCTAATCCCAAATAAAACTAATAAATTGATGAATGTAGCCGTCACTACGTGGTAGGAGATCATCATGAAAAATGAGAAATGAATGTTTTCTATGGAGTCGATTGTGTAGAGTCGCCGTGAACAGTTCGGTTGTCTCTGAATAGATAAAAAAAATCTCATCACCCCAAATCAGAGCGGATTCCGAAAACAACGTTCCACTATAGACAACCTAATCAACTTCCATGCGGGAATTTTCGAATCCTTCGCAAACAAGCGAGAGCTTATGGCAGTGTTTATCGACATAGAAAAAGAGTTTGACTCGGTATGGAGACGAAATATTCTGAACGAACTAACTCGTTGGGGAATTCAAGGAAACATTATAGCCTTCATTTCTAACTTTCTAAGCGACCGAATATTTGCAGTAGGAGTCAACGGAGCGTTATCGGAATTGAAGGTACAAGAAAATGGCATCCCTCAAGGATCATCTCTTAGTGCTACACTGTTTCTAGTAGGTATGAACAACATACTCCAAGACATCAAAATACCAGTGAAGGCCAATCTCCATGCAGATGACCTAGTCTTGTACGCCAGTGGAAAGAATACCAAAACAATATGCAACCTTCTCCAACAAGCAATAAACAGCTTACAAACATGGTCCCGTCATTCAGGATTCCGCTTTTCTTCGAGCAAATCTAAAGGCATGATCTTCTCAAAACAAAC
>WOGR01009522.1:0-11311 GCA_015342045.1 Leptinotarsa lineolata | reverse complement strand
TTGATGCATAACAGATATCCTCATTTAGGTCAGTCACAATATTCAATAAGAAACTCGATATTTTTTCAACAGACTAAACTTTGATTTAATTTATGATTGTCGACCTTTGGTGGTCTCATGGGAGATATGTTAAGCCCCACGTAGACTAAACACACTGATGAACTCACATCCGGAGATAAGTATCATACTGGGAACGGAAAAAAGACCCTAGCTGAGGTTTTTGGTTGATTAGCTTCACTAACGCAAAATTTGACCATACTGAATAGGCGGGCTCGCAAATTTATTCACAATAAACACACCCGTTTATTGTTTTATTTGTGTTGGTAATATAAACATTATCTGAAGCCTCTTTCGTTGTTAATGGCTCAATAATTGAGCAAGTCCCGCACCATTTCAGGATAGGGGAAAGGCCTATAGCCAAAAATATCAGTGTACAGCCTCGATTTGGAGTGAAACAGATGAGGGAAATACTCCCAAAAGGTACAAGGTGTGGTTAGATTTCAAAAAAACCTCCTCTTCGTGCAGGAGGCCAAATTCAAACCTTTTTTTGAATTTTCCTTAATGTTCAAAATTTGATGTGGAGAAAAATCCGCATCTGGTGACAGCCGCAGCTAATTTCAATTTGATTAATTTCTCTCAAGCTATTGACCTTAACACATTCTTTTGACAAGTTCCTACACTGTGGAACTGTGGCTGTTCATCCTTTTGAGGTTCAACTCAGTACACCTTGAACTTTACTGTTCATGAACTCTTCCATTCAGAGAATTGCGTTTATGTGAAATAAACTTCCTGAGAAAGTTTTTCCAAACAGATTCAATCTTCAACGATTCAAATTCAATGTGAATCGCTACTCTTGCACAGGTACCGCTCTTAGAGTGCCTTGAAGATTTTCCTGTAGTGCTTGTGTTTCTTTCGTAAAAAAATAACGATGAACAATTTTTCCATTTACTCAAATTTATTGAAGATGTTCGCTATTGATGGCTGCTAAACAAATACTAAACAACGCAGCGTCTTCAAACTTTATACGTATGCTTAATAGATTGTATACTTTCTAGGTCAGGCCGGTTACTTCTGGAACCATCCTCGTAAATCAAATGACAGCATACGGGAAATACTCTGTCAAGGATGAAAGTTAACATTTTTCAACGTAATGTGGTGAACAAATACAATTTTTCTATGGCAGAAGTGGGCCAACCCGCAGAAGTGGTATATACAGATAATATTCTAATCGTTATGAACAATGGTTGGCTTTTGGTTCAAGAATGTTATTGAAATGACGATATTCATTCCAGAAAGAAGGTTGTTAAGTTAAGAAATTGGTGAGAATATATAGAAAGAAGAAGTCGAACTTCAGGTTCAAAAAGGGAGTCCTGTATCACAAATCTGAATGTTATTAATGTTATTATCCCACAAAACACAGATGCAGCTGCAAAGTCTGTAAGAATGAAATAACAAAATTATTTTATTTTTGTAATGTCCCCTGACATAATGAATGTTTTGAACAACATCACACTTATTTTCATGGGTAAATTTCTTAGCACTTGATCATATTTTTTCATTATCCCCTACTAATGAATTTTTACAGGAAGTTGTATTGAATATGAATTCAAAGTTGGGAATGATCAAACAGAACTAGAAAATTCGTAAAATTTATGTCTACTCACCACAAAATAAACTACGAAAACGTTCCTTCTGCAATGTATCGTATATGATGGGAAACTTACCTGTAATAAAAAAATAGATTAACTCCTATCATTATTGTATTTTCGATTTAATTCAATCATTCATATTCAAATTTTAGGAAAAATATATACAGGGTGTTTCTTAATTTCATATGAATACTGAAGAGACTTATTGTATGAATACTTTCGAGAGAAAATCACAGAAATTGACAGATTAAATTGTTTCAGGGATTTGATAGAAACCTTTATTTCTTCATCTGTGCATGATTACTAGTGACATTTTCGATGAAAATTCAAATGATCTACAACATATTCTGTTCGTTTGTTCGTATATACAGGTTTATAGATATCCTGCAAAAGTAGTACTTATTTCATTATTGTTTTCCATATCTCTACCGTCATAAATCATGTCTCCTATATCAAATTTACATTTGTTTCGTTCAACTGAACTAAGGAATCTCTAAAACCTACTCTTCACAAGCTGTTTCATTATCTGTTTTTATTTTGAATACTAAATATATAAATTTTTGGTCACTCAATTCATTATCGTACATTTTGGGATTTTCAATATATAAATCTTATCTCTATTTATTTGAAGTAATACTTCAACTGAACCAAGGGGGTATGAATGTTATTTTGTACACTGCCATTTGTTTACTCGTTTAACACATTATATTATTTAATTTTGCAAAAAAAATCAAATACATCATTCACATTGCTAGAAACAATCACATTATTCCGGTTCATAATTTGACTTTTCGAACAGAACTGTTTAAAATCTATATTGCATACGGCATATTGAACGTTTTTCCATTGTGACATCCATTATTCAACTTCATACCTCCTGTCCCGGATAAAGCTCGATGACCGTATTTTTGCATCTGTCTAGTGATAATTGTTGATTACAAGCTCTGAATATATGTTTTTAGCAATTGGAATTGTATTTTAAGCACCATTTCGAATAACTTCAAAAACTGCATACATGCCATCTCAACATTCGAGTAATTATTTAATATCCACATTTCTTCAGATCTAGGCATGTTGAAATCTGGCATTATAATGACATTTCCATTTAAATAAAAACATAGTTGAAACGTATCAAAAAACGTATTCTCAAGATCCCTAGATAACTCTACTGTACTGAAACGATTGAAAATTTTGCTCAATTCATTCGGGTCTCTCCAAAATCTCATCAAATTTTAGATTAACCCAGTTTCAACTCATCGATAACTGAAGATCAATCTTCCATGTTTTAGATTACGGAAAGTGAAGTTGGGAGAAGAATAATTAGCAATTGAATTTCAAAAAGCTCTAGTGTCCTAGAATGTACCAAATGCGATCGAAAATGGAAATCTAAACCCATTTTACCGAGATCTATAAAAATTTTAATAATTCGTGACAAATCCAAACGACCTAATTGAAATGTAATCGCTGCTTGCAAGTTGTATGAGAACGTGTACTTTTTGAACATAATTTCCTGAATGAATCAGGCGACGAACTCAACAAAAACCTCTCTGTCGCTGAAAAAGATGGTATAAATTAAATTTTTCAAACAAACGCTTGAGCCGAATATGTGAAGTACTGCAGAAAATTGTCGATTTTTGCGTTTTGGAAGGAACACTCGTTGCGGAAAAATTAGTAAATGGTTTTCTCGTAATGGAATTCCGTGCCAAATTGAACGTAAATTTCTCTAATGCTAGTGTGGAAAATTTAAGGTCACTTTTCACGTGTTCTGAAATATTATCGGCAAAAAGTTCAGTTCTCATTACATTTCGTGTGACAATGAATTTACACGCCCAGCAACTGGGGACATCTATTCAATTTATTTTAATTGAAAGCATTGTTGAGTTTTTCCCGTATATAATATATAATATTTCTGAAGGCTCATTTGGACGGTGACTCTTTTCGTGCAAAATACATGTAACTAAAAGCGAGGGGAGGAAATGTAAGCCGCATGGCGCACAGGTAGTAGTAAGTAGGCGCATGTGCTTTCTATTACACATGAAAATCTACTTGCATCACACCTGGAAGAAGTCATCACATTTTGGATTTTGTGCGTTGAAAACTGTATTTAATATGGAATACATATTCTTGCAGACTGTTCGAATCTGTCTAACTGACGCCTCTTAACGAACGAAAACCCTCATACGTCCAAAGTTGTGCTAGAAGTGTGTGAGGTTTTTCCATTTTTGGAAATGATTCACAGTTTTTTGAATCAAATATAAATGAACAATTCGTTTAGGCCAGTCTCATTTCACCTACACAGTAGGTTTATGGACTGACACCTATCAAGTATGCCCACGTACTATAGGAACGAAAGTTTCTTGTCCTTATGCGAGGGGCCATGTGCATATGCAGTTGTTTAGTACATCGACAGGCAGATGGGAAGATGTTTTCGGACGTTCGCTTCTGCCTAGTTGGAAGACGGATACTTTGAATGGAATTCGATTTTCAATTATTGGAAATCAACGACTTCGTGTTGATGATAGACACTACCTTGCACTGACGAGTGGCCAAACAGCCCAAAACCGGTCTGCAAGTGTGCTCCAATAATCAAAATTCGATTCCAAAAGTTGTATGGCCAACTGCATATGCAGGAATTACTTCTATGAAGAATCCTGTACTGACACCTGTCGGATATAATCCAACGCCCTTCGTGATATAAGCCAGGAAAGTAGTTGTTTTCTGATAGGTGTCAGTCCAAAAACCTACTATGTAGGTGAGATGAGACTGGCCTGAACGAATTGTTCATGTAGATAATTTGATTTAAAGCCAGTCTTCAAGTATGCCCACATACTATAGAATACAGTTTTTTTTGTCATCTTGTAAAAAGTTGTAGACAATCGGTTCTAGAACACTGGATGATTTCTGTTCTTCAGTCTTACGAGTGTATGGTACAGAATATTTAGTTTTGTTGCGTTGTTCGTGTATTTCCTTGTGTTGGTATAACGCAAGAGTTTTGTACAAGATCTGTATTAAATCAAGTATACCACTTTCTTCATGAAGTGTATAACTAGAATAGTAGGGGAGTTTATTCATAATGGTTTTTAAGAACTTCCTTTGAATTACTTCCAGTGGATGAAGGTAGGTTTTTGATACACCACCCCGTCCCATTATGTAGTATGTTAAATGACTTCGTACTAGTGAATATTAAACATGTTTTTAAGTTTCAAATCAAGAATCACCTTGAGATGTCGAAATTTGAAAAGTATGCATCTTAATTTTTTTGTTCAATAATTCATATGAAAATCTCATTTCAAATGTAAGTCTATTATAACTCCCAAATATCTAAGATGCGTACATGCGCCTATTTCTAAAGACTTCTGAATCGTTAAATGCTGATATATCGGTAGAGAACACTTGCAATTTCCGAATGGTAGATGACAAGTTTTGTTAAAATTCAGAGACAGCTGTCTGTGATCAAACCAATCTCTGATTATTTTTAGTCCTCTGCCTGTTCCTTCACCATTGACCATGTTGCTCCAGAGTAAACTGTATCAGTATCGTTTGCAAAACTGACAATTTGTCCAGATGAGCCCGCCGAAAATATTCTATCTAAATATATGCAGAATAATATTGGTCCCAGAACCGTTCCCTGGGGTATCCCACATTCAATTATTTTTCCGCTGCTTTGAATGTTTTTGATGTTTGATTCTTGTCTTCTATTTATCAGATATGTTTTGAATAGTTTCAATGCGTGGCCCTTAATACGGATGTTTTCTAGACATAACAGCAAAATCAAGTGGTTAACAGTATCGAATGCTTTCGATGAATCTAAAAAAATAACTGATGTGTGCTCGCTTTGTGAATATGATCTGTTAAATTCATTACGGAATTTTAAGTAGATTTTTCGTCTCTGAATCCAAGTTGTGAATTTGACAGTACTTTATGCTATTTAAGAAAGGAATCTAGTCTTACTTTCGATAGTATTTCCAAAATCTTGCTGAGACCAGTTATTAGGGATACTGGTCTATAGTTGATTACTTCGTCTCTATTTCCACTTTTGAGAATCGGAGTAACTATAGATATTTTGGGACAAGTCGGAAAGTGCCCTATTTCTATCAGTCGATTAAAAATTTGTGATTGGGCTCCGCAACATATTGTATTACCAGTTTCAGTATTTTGCTTCTGACGTTATCAATCTGGGGTGCTTTGTTATTTTTGAGTTCCCTAATTATATTGGAAACTTCGATTGGGGTGACGTGTTTGAGAAATATACACTTTGGATTCATATTTTCCACGAAATTATGGTTAAGTGTTCTATTTATTGTTTCCGACAGATTTTCTCCGTGTTGATATACGTATTGTTGAATATGTCTACTATTCTCTCTATATCATGATTTATATTTCCGTCTTCAGTTTTTATGAACTTAATATCATCTCTTTCATTTTTATTCTCTTTCATTATTTCATTTATGTTCCTCCACAGATTTTCAGGGTTGTTTTTATCTTCATTGATTTTGTTTTCATAACACTCATTTTTTTTTCTGAATCAGTCTATTGTATTCATTTGTCAAAGTTGCTTTATATCGATCTCTCTTCAATTGTAAATATACTTGTACTATTTTTTTGATAACCTTTCAGAATCACTGTTTGATATTTCATAATTATTGAACAAAAAATACTATCACTTCGAATTTCATGTTAAATATTGTGACTTCCCTAAGGGCTCGTCGACCATGTTACTCGCTGCGCAAATTTACGCTTGCATGAGTTTTTATAATTTGCTTTGAAAGTAATTAATAGGGAGATAAAATGATGATTATTTCCGAAAAATCGATAAAATTATAAAAAAAATTGAAGACTAGGCTACCGAAACAGAGTTTTACTGAGATGCAACAGAGACAAAAATGACAGCGGTAAAACTGACAACCACGAAATTAACATCTACGGGCCATTATTCTGAAATCAAACGTGACTAGGTATGCATCATGCAATGCAATCAAATATTCAAATATGAATGTGACTAGATACTGACACTTTGCATGAATGCTTGTACAGAAATTCAAAGGTTCAATTTGATATTATGATCATGACAGTGATTAGATCCTTACTCTATTGAGACAAATGAATATGTAAACCAAATTAAACTCACAAACACAATGAACAGATACAAGACAACGAAATGAAAAACGAATTCCCATACTTCACTGACTCAACTTCACGACAGTAAGACAATATTTCAGTTCAAACTAAACCTTGAATACCAAGAATTCCTTTATGATATTCATGAATCTCAATATTATTTTCAATTCGAATCGAAACATTATTCTGAGTAGCAGCAATTTCTGAATGGACTGACCCGTTACTTGATGGAAATTAAGAACACTAGCTGTGAATAATTTCAAAAAATGATATTCACGAATACAACTCGACATGAACATTTTCTCAGATGAATGTCAATTTGTTAAACTCAAACTTTGTTTTTTTTGAGTAAAACCAAAGCATTACCATGGTATTGCTAAATAACAAAGTTGTAGGAAAAACATTTGAATTTATTTATGAAGTTCTGAAGTAATTTTTATATACTTGCTGCTATTATATTGCGGTGTAGATACAGTTTCATTTTTCATGTATACACAGGGATTTTTACCGTAACATACAGTGTGTAAAGGCCAAATAGAATAAAATCATTATTTCGTTAACTGTACATATTTGAAAAAAATCCCGAAATACGTCAAATTCAAACTATAATTTGACATTGTTCAAGGTAAAAATGCCATCCCTATCTTCAACGGGTACAAACCTCAATTTTTTAAATGTGAAGTACAGGTTTGTGATAAAGCGTTTGAAAGGTCTCTTCATTCTCTATTCAAAGTTTATTGCAACAATTGAGATGAAATAAACTAAAATCATGTGGTTACCGAAATTTCATAAAATACACTCAAACTAAAATCCAATGCAAAACGTAATGAAAGGTAGAATACGAAAAATAACTATGAATGTTAACGGAGTAGATGTTCAAAATGTTCACCACGAACGCCTTGGCAATATCCTAATCTCGAATAAAACTGTCTTCTAACATTATTCAACATATCAGGCGTGACCGACCTAATCGCAAGCGTTTGAGTTATTCAAATCTGAAGGTTTAGTTTTTTACACATTGCTCTTGGCATATACCTATGAAAAAAATTAATGATGAAAAATCAGGTGATCGCACTGGCCATTCAATCGATCCTCGCCTCCCTATCCACCGATTGGGAAATGTTGTATCGAGGTATTGCCGGACATTGACTTGGTAATGTGATGGTGCTCCATCCTACTGGAACTATACCGTATTCACTGGAGCTCGAGGGTTTCCTGGATAAGGATATAAATTTACTAAACTAGGAATGACACCGTTTTGAAGTAGTGCTAAATAATTATCGTCATTCAAGTTGCCCTCAATGAAAAAGGAACCAATAATATGGTTTACTACAATCCCTGCCCAAACATTAACCTTTTGAGGGTATTGCGTGCGTTCTTATCTCATCCAGTAAGGATTTTCCGTTGACCAGTAGCGGCAATTTTGCCGATCAGCATGACCGTTAGGAGAAAAGATACACTCATCAGAAAACATAACGTCTTCTGGATGATATTGTTATCCAACATGTCCAAGTTTCACTATCAAAATAGTGAGCTCCTGAGTAGGAATCATTTTATAGGAATGCACTTCATTTTCTTTCAATATGTTTACTATTGATGTATGGCTAACATTGAATGTAGTGAATGCCTGTCAGTCATCACATCTAATTTGAGTTCATCACTCATTGCATTGGCAGATGCTTTTTCTATCTGCCCCACATGACCAAACTCGCGAAAGTGCTTCTCTATTTTGCTTATTGTTCCTTGATATATGGGCGGTAACTAAGGAAATTTTTTATGAAATAGGCGAGCTACTTTCTGTTGTGTTCGGGTTTTATCTCCGTAACCAATCATTTGTAAAACTGTTATTTCGTGCATTTATGTTAATAATGGAGTTAATGCCAGACTTGAAGTTAACGAACTTTGAAGTTAAATTAAAATACTGACAACTAATGTTGTAACATACAAAACAATTTGACAAGGCGTTCCAAACTAGCGTTGCCACGGAAATTATTTACAGTTTTTTAAAAGATACCATCTGAAAAGAACATTGCTATGGTTTTTGCTCACTTTCTTATTATCAATACCTCAACATAAAATAAGTTTTGAGTATATTGCAATGAGTTGTGAGTTTTTTTATCGAATTTTGGTAACCACATGATATTAAATTATTTTACCTTGATTGTTGCAATAAATTCGAAAGCGATAACATTTTTGAATAGAGAATGACGAGACCTTTCAAACGATATATCACAAGCCTATACTTCCTATTCAAAAAATTAGGGGTTGTATCTGTCATTCGACGGAGGTTGAAGGTAAGAGTAGCATTTTTCCGTTGAAGTATGTCAAATTATAATATAAATTTGCCGTGTACAGTAATGAAAATAATGAATTTATTCCATTTGGATTTTACATACTGTAGATTGCGCGTGGATTTCAATTAATTGATATTCTAATAAATAACTTATTATCTTTATTCAATGCTTTATTTTATTAGTTATTGTTAGTTATCAGACGCTTTTCTGATGTTTCCAGTTCTCCAAAAAATAGTATGAGATTGAAAGTGTTGAAAGTTTGACAGACACAATAAAAACAATCGCCAAAAGCCTCTGAAATATGTGCGATCTACAATATGGATCTATTTGTCACTAACTTAGTAGGAAAATGAAAATCATGAAACAATTGAATACAGCACAGAAATATGATTTTGTAAAACCTGAGAAGTAGTTACTTCTTTATTCAGCAATTCTCAACTGACTCGATAACATCCCATCAATTAAATCGACTAAACACATAAATTGAAACAGAGGAAACTCTTGGCATTGGATGTTTTACTTGAGAGAATTAACCTTGACTAATCTTGTTTCTGGTCAGATAACCTACCGAAATATTAAGTTCAGATAATAAGGAGGACTGTTGAAAAAATATTCATGGTATCAAGGATTTAATGAAATTTATTGCAATTAGGTGTGGAATTTTAATAATCACATGGAATATTATTTTTATACTGAAGGTAACTTTGTTTTTTTTAGATACCATTTTAAATAGATACACATTATTGAATAATTATTCGTCATTGATGATTTTTTTCCTTGGCATATTGACAGGGAGTAATTGTGGTTACATATAATGATATTTGACTCTAAATGTACATCCATATTCATATGAAAAATAATTTCATCATTACCAATTGATATAGCACGAATTCAATTACGTTTGACAAACCTGGGGAGACAAAAAAATATCCATTGGTCATCAATGTATGATAAAATACTAAACTTTGAAATTGGATAAAACATGATCAACACATGAACGATTGAATGGAAGGATAGAAGTAAATGTCAAATGTAGAAAGAAGACAAAACGATCGCAAAACAAGGAAGAAATGAAAATATGATGTAACAAAGACGAACGGATGTATGTAAATACATAGAGCAGAGGAATTCGTGACTGTATATGATGAATGTGCTTGTGAGGTTGCAGTCAAATCATTAGGCTGTTAAAAATACTCTTCTTAATAATTCAACAAACTTCACTCGACTTACACTGGATTCATAGTTATTTATACTAATGCATCAAAACCCCAAAAGGTACTGGATTTGCGTTCACTAGTCAAAATTCGACTCACAGTTGAAGATTACCGACACAAACAAGTATTTTCACTGCCAAACTATACGCTATCCTACAGGCAATCTACTTTTGTCAATCACATAATGAAATAAAATTTCTCATTTGTTCGGACTCCTTAAGCTCACTACACGTACTGGAAAACTCACTTAATAAAGATCCAAGAGTACAAACCATATTGGCATCCATGTGTAGAGGTTAGCACATTTGCCTTTCAAGCGGACGACCGGGATTCGATTCCCCGCCGGGGCCACCGTGCTGGGTAATAGCACGTTAAAAGGTAAGGCCTCGTTAATCCATTGCTCGCACTAGTTTCGACTTCTGAGGGTTGACGTTCGTCAGCTGGTTAACGGAACGATCAATTTTAGAACAATTTTAGAACAATACACTGGACGAATAGGAATGGAAAACACACTGAATTCTCCTAGTCACCAAGGAATCTCAGGTAATGAACAGGCAGCCAAACGATCTACAGAAACACCTGCTGTTTCAATTCAATTCAATTCTTTAAGTCAAAAAAAATATATAGACATACAACAAAGTACAGTACGTAAAATAATAAAATATATACATGCATATCAAGGAATGCAGATAGAATATAATTTACATGGGATAGTTGAAACATACATATTCATCTTGGCAGGTAGTACTTTGAAAGACTAATTCATAATATTCTTCTAGGAAGTAGGGACACAGTTCAAGCAGTACCTTTTTAACTTCAATAAGAAATCTTTGGTTTGGAAAGGATCTATATCTTTGTGGAAATCGATTATAGAGTCTTAAACCAAGTACAGTAGGTGAATTTAAGCTAATGTTCAAACGTCTAAAGGGAACGCAATATTTACCTTTCTGTCTAGTATCACAATTGTGTAGTTCGTCTACACGCATATGGGCGTCACGAGCTTTGTATATATCCTTCAGAAGTTCTAAAATAAAAA
>WOGR01009521.1:0-11311 GCA_015342045.1 Leptinotarsa lineolata | reverse complement strand
ATATATTGAGTAGAGAATCAGTAGTAGAATCAAACCAATCAGAATTCGTTAACCATGAAAGTTGAGCTGTGATGAAATGTACATCGATTTCATTATTGGCAAGGTTCCTTTCATCTTTTTGAATTGTTCATCAAGACAGCGAATAGGTGGTAAACTTATAATTTGCCTATCAACTGCTGATTTCTCTATACATGCTAGAAATTACTGTCCTTCCCAATGCCAGTACTCTTTATGGCTTTCCCCATCACGTTATCAGATTGAACTTCATTGTTTATCCTCATTCGACAGTTCACAAAACCGCTACACAACCAGATTCTTTTGTTCAGTACCAGGCCCACCGCTAGCTTCTTGATCGCCCGCGTGCAATACCAATTATGCCCCCTACGACTACATACTACATAATGCTGAATTGGCACATTGATAAGTCTGCCAATTATTTTTACCTCATACCAGAATCAAATCATATAAATATCTTCAGATGTTGTACAGGGTGGCCACTTTTTTAATGGGATTGTATTGGTAACTTTTAAACCATAAGAGTTAGAAGGTCGGTGGTAAAAAAGTTGCATTCATAGAAATACTTTCGAGTGGTTTAAACGAATCGAGAATATCAGGGCCGGTTATTGAGATATCATAAGAAAAGTAAATTTTGATTTTTTTTATTTTCCTACGTTATTTGAAAAATTATCAAAAAAATGTTACAGATATATTTCATTCAATAGGTAATTCTCCTTAATTCGACGTAGTCAGATTTCGAATCCAACGTTTCATACTCTCTGGGCCACCCTCAACCTCATTTTTTTCCCACTGTTCACCGAAAATTGACTAACATGGGACAGTATCTGATTCACGAAACCAATTAACCTCAATCTACCAAAAGAAGAATCATCGAGACTCTAGTGAATCATGTTTTAGGCTCTGTAATACGAACAAAGATTCTCGAGAACGAACAAAGCATCATCAAAAAAGTGATGGTTGAACAGATTTTGGCTAGAAGATAGCCAAACGACGTTTGGCATTGAATTTTAATCTAAACGAATGCCAAAAGATGGCGATGTTGAAGCTGAGATTGCGCGCCACGTCGGTCGTGAAATTTTTCTACGCGATGAAGTTTCTTAAGCTGTAGTTGGGGGTTGTTTTTCGATAGGACATTGACTTTGAATATGAGTCGCTCAATGTGCCGCCCCCTTTAATTTATTTCCATTCCAAATCCTATTGATTGTGTTGCCGATTGAGTTGCCACTTATAGTCTATGGGTTATCCAAAAATAATCTAACGAACATAAATCCGTAGACTTCTTCTCCTGTCCTTTTGAACGAATCCATCTACCAAGGAAAATCTGATTCAAATAATCACAAGAAGCTTTGAATCATCAAGTCATTTCTATGTTCAAGGATGTCAATGAATGGATTGTTAGCAATTCATTACTCCTTCTCCTAACGGAATCTATTGGGTGGAAATCCTAACCAAATTCAATTCTCCATGCCAATTGGTTCACTTTATTTGAAAAATATCGGCACGTTTCATATTTACATTATGCAGCAAGTAATATTTATAATTGCTTCACTTTCTGTATTCTTTTTCGAAAAATACCCTTCTGAAATGTTCAAGTACCACATTCAAAATATGCTTGTTCTTGATTGGTTACATAATTGTTCAAAATATTTACATTTTTACTTAGATTGGCCAGCACTATTCGCAAATCCAAATGTTTCTCCAAATGTCAACTTACTGAACTACAAAGGAAAAAGCTATTATTTCAATAACGAGTTTCTTGTAAGTATGTGTCTTATACTATTACTTGTTATGTTGTTATTTTGAGTAAACTTTGCTATTGATTTGGAAAACTTGAGGAAATATGTCATGTAATTCATTACTTCGTGATATCTGATATGAAAGGAAAGGAAATGTTCACCCAGAGTGAACAGATATCAAAAGAAATATGGTGATTGTGAATGATATCTTTCATATTTCCATCCAGAATGAGTCTGTTAGACAAGACAAGACGGGTGAAGGTATTTATGATTCAGGACAAAAAAATTATGAGATTCAGTTGTGACAGAAATTATGAGAAATCACCCTCACATCACTACACCTCATTCTCATAATATATAGATTGATTTTTTTAAGGCAACGTTCCTGGAAGCCAATCAGTTTTGCCAAATGTTGGATATGGAGTTGGTATCTATACTATCTGAAGATGAAAATAATATAATCTACAAATACATAAGAGATACCCGTAAGTGAAAAGAAAAATTTATTTCGAAAATTAGGGTACTGGATACATCGAATCGACACAACTGATTCTTGATCATAATACTTACCATTTATCTCACTCAGTTCGAAGGAGAACTTGCTCACTTGCTAGACCATAATATTCTATATATCATTTAGACTGTTCGGTATGTTTCAGTATGTTTCTTATTAAATAAGTATTCACGTCAAACATACAAAATGTTAGAAGTAGCTGGCCTTATAAAACAGATGGGTGTAATAACATGTTTGTTTTGGAAGTATTTCGTGAGGAATCTGAGAGTGGTACTGAACAGGTGAATGTTTTTGAATTGCTATTTTCTTTCAGCTTTCAAATCTTCCATGTTCAAAGTTTTTACTGAAACAATATATTCTTCTCAAATGTCACGTTCTCACTGAACTTACTTCCTTCATGAAACACTATCTATATTGAAACCAATTCGTCTCAGAATTTAAAAAGTTATTTCAGGATGAAGCGAACAGTTACTAGAAGTTGCACTCAAAAAAACTATTCACTTCGATGTTCTTAACTGAAAAGAGTCATCATTCGTAGATAATAGTAGACTTATATATTTGTGATGAACGAACGGTTGGTTGGTAATCACCACTCAGGTGGTGTTTCCCAGCGACTCATTGGAAAAAACGAAGAATTCAATATATTGCTTTGCTGATGACGTCAACACTTGTCTCGCCATTCCATTCGAATACCAGGAAATCGATTGCGGATGCACATCTTCACCGGCAGCAGGAGGTTGCATATCTTAATGAAAATCTAGAAATGATTTCGAATCGGGGTGAAAGTGACCAGGTTCAGTTCAATGCCACGAAAACCATCAGTTTTTTTCAAAAAGATGAATGTCTCTGAACCGGATATAATAATGTCAGTACTGACAATTCTGCTTCATGCTTCGATGAGTTTGTTGGGTGTTATAATGGACAATAATATGTTTTGGCACAATTATGTAGCTGGAAATGCAAGGGCTGCTTCTCAAAAGCTTGGAACACTACTTTATAAAGCTCAGATCAGACCTTCTTTGGAGTATTGTTCTCATGTATGGAGCTCCGCTCCTAAACATACCTTGAAGCTGCTGGATTCCATCCAGAAAAGAGCCATCCGCCTGATTGGAGGGCAAACATAACTTACAACCCTGATAGTCTGGAACATCGAAGAAAGGTTAGAGATTTGTCTCTCTTCTATAGATTCTTCCCCGGGGAGTGTTCAAGGGACTTGGCACATTTTTTGATTCCACCAAGAGCGGTGCATATCAGAGATACGCAACGGATTATGGCTGCTCTTCGTTTTGAAGTTCAACTCGCTACAACTCGAACTTCGCTGTTTGAAAACTCTTTCATTTGGAGAACTGCGTTCATATAAAATAATCTTTCTGAGAGAGTTATTCCCAATGGATCCAGCGATTTAAATCCAATATTAATCACAACTTTCGCACAAGCACCGCTTTTTGAGCTTGAGCTTGTGCTTGTGTTTTTTCCTTGAAAAAATCGTCTGCTGAACAAATTTGGATGCGATCTGAAAATTGATATTGATAGAAATGGATTTCTCAGTATTTTAGAAACTCTTCGTGTATTGCTATTGATAACGTAAGAATTTTGAAATCAATAAACATGTTATTTTCACTGTCAACTCAAGGTTTGTAATGTGGAGCATTCCAAATAGTAAATAAATCGAATATTCAATGACAGTGTAGTAGATAACTCGATGTCGATTAGTGTTATCAAAAAATTCTCCATTTCGATATACACACACTAACGTGGAATAATGAATTCAATAAATAAAAAAACAAACAAGTTATTTTCATCAATTTTTTTTTTACACGAGTCGTCGAATATTTGGCTAAAATTAGAAATATGACGTTATTGATGTTTTTCTTCTCGAGCCGAATTCCGAAAGTATCATCGTTAATAATGATAACAATAATAATAATTGTTTTCATTGAATAAGAGTCAAATGAATGAATGACAATATAATGATATTACCCCCAATGACTACTCTAACATCCAACCTTCTAATGATAATTCACTGATAAAAGTACAAAAAAAACGTCAGTTGTTGAAATGAACTAGAAAACACAATAACACATACAAAATGAAAAGTGAGAAAAATTTTGAGGATTTCAATCAATTCAGTAATGTTATTCCATACATGCTCATAGACATAATCAGAACAAACGGGAGAGAGAAAAAAGTTGAATTCAAGCAGTTATGTGAAACCTCCCAAATGTCTCATTTTCATTTATTGTTTTAGTTGTTGGTACATCTTTCTGGTCATCTGGAACGAAGCTAATAGATGACACAAACTGGTATTGGCTTCCCACTGGAAGAAGAGTAGAATACACCAACTGGCTCCCTGGCATGCCAGATAACAAAGCCGAAAAGTGTATACAGCTGATACAACAGAGAGACAAAGGTCTTATGTGGAATGACTTGGGTTGCACCAGTCAGTTGAATTTCATTTGTCAGTCTCCAACTGAGAAGTATACCCGTGGAGGGACTTGTCCAACAACCGGTGAGATTTTTATTTGGATTCTGAATGAATATCGTGTGTGAATATTGTGTACGTATACAAAAGTATATTTTCGCAAGTAGACCAAAACAACTGAAAGAATAATTCAAGATTTTCAACTTTCTCTACATTTTCCATCTCATTAATGGAAAGTCATCAACTAATGGTGGAGAGACTATCAACCAATATCTGACAACATTTTGGAGTTTCATAATTTTTCCATTGCATTGTTTTTAGGCATAAAAGTTGGGAGGTTTTTCAATTTCAGTGGCTTGCGGATTAACCTGGCCTTAAGAGGTTTTTTGGTGACAATGGATCTGGTGTTCTCGAATCTTATAGTGTGGCTTGTTTCGAAATGGTGTGTAGAGGAATGCAAGTGATCTGATTCATTGACAGCAAGCTGATGTTTATAGGCTCTGTTGGAGACTTTTTCCTAAGTCTAGCCAATATAAGCTCTGGAAAAGGTGAGACATAGTAATTCGTTATTGCCCTGGAGCTCATTGAGTATCATGTCCTCAGCTGTTCGTAGAAACGTAGAAATGTGAAACGTCTTGGCTGTGAATACATTATATTTTTATGTTGGATCTCTTCAGAATTCGACTTACTTTGTGGGTGTCTCCATGAATATAAGAAACAAAGTTTTTGTGTGGTCGGTCTACTCATCAACCAGCTCGGGATGTGGAAACTAGGTTTGCTGAAGTAGACAGATCTCAAGATTTTGGAGTTGGCATAGTAGTTTTGATGGAATGTGGATTTGAGTTCGTCTAGCTCCTTAAATATATTGTGGGTATCAGTGAATCTGCTGAATGTTCGCCTAATTCATAATGTAATTTGGATTTTTCCATAAACAGATATATCAGACCAGACAGATAAGAACTTTAAGGGGATCAGAGACAAAACCTGAAATTGGTGCATATTGAGTGTAGCCATACTTTCTAGTTCGAACGATTAAATTGTTGAGTGAAACGTACTTTGAGTAAAAAATGCACCCAAATCAGTTGAGCTCTTTTTGGAATTAGCGCGCACAAACGCATATATGAAGCAAAATTTCTAAGTTCTATTGCGTTGATAAATATCTCCAATGATGATTTTTCTCAAATAGCCTTAATGTCACTTATTATATGTATTGATATTTTCGTGATTGGAAATGAAAGGAAGGGTGTTCATTAGATGCTCACTTCGTGATAACTGAAGAGAATCACTTCAAATATTGAAAATATATTAATTTCTCAAAATACAAGTAGTGCAGACAAAAATATACCCACAATTATTATTGGCAATGAGCTCACCTTGACTTTGTGATACATAGTTTGAAAAAAGGATGACTTACCTTTCTCGAGTATTTTAAACTTACACGATCTGAAAAATATTAAAATAGTAATTCAGAACTTTGAAAAGAGTCAAAAATTCAAACCGATGATTGTGACGTTTATTGAAACAACTTGGGTTCATCATTCATTTGTTTTTGAATGATATTCATTGGGGAAGAAGGATGAACTCGATTCTTTCGGAAACAGATGAGGGCAGTTTGAACATAATTTCAATTCAGTCCATTTTTTTCGATTCTTTCAAACCGTCGAAAGTAATATTGAAGTGGTACGTAATATGAAAGGAAATTAAGAGGAATAATAGATATTGATTCGTAAATTGAGTTCAATATTGGGAAAAACCTGTCAATATATATTTTACAGGAGACTGTCCCACCGCTACACCTAGCACTGTACCTCCAACTCCGTCTTCAACTTCATCTCCAAAGCCTGAAGATATCTATCATCTCAGTAAAGACAGGGTCTGTTTGTATTTCATGATCTCCAGAAACTTTGCTGATAAAACATTCTCTTTCACAGCTCACATACTCGCAAGCAACAGAAGCCTGCCGAAGTCAGTCCATGAAGCTTGTCAGTATTCAAACCAAGGAGAAAAATGATGCAATAAACAGTGTGTTGCAGAAAAGTGGTAAGTTCAACATTCCACGTTGTATATAAACTTTCACATTTTCAAAGTCATCAATATAATAATATAGCTTAATGTATGATTTTCACTATGAAGGGTTTTACAAGAACTGCGACACGTTTTTCGCTATACAATAGCTTTCTCAAGCGTTAATACTAAGTTACTTCTAAATTACAAACTACCTACTTTTTACCTAAATTCACCTGAAACAATCTACCAGGAATTTTACTAGTTCAAACTTCCATTGATTTGAAATCCCTGAGAGAACAAATAAAATTGAAAATCAAAATAAATAAATAGCTGAGAATAACAAGTTGAATATCTTCGAAGAATTGAAGGGAGAAAGTGCTTGATCTCCAAGCATCTTATTGTTATTACTGTGTTGAACATTTAGTTTAATCTTCCTCTTGAATATGATCACTTGGTGATTGAATCACATGTCGAGGTGTTGAAAATAACGGTTTGGTGTTGGAATGAAACTCTAGTAAGATTCAATACTACACCAAAGGTTCCAAACAGTGCATCAAAAGTATATATCTGAATTTGTTTCAAGATGGTTGACAATGTTTAATAATAATAATAATACTAATAATAAGGCCGCGACCCTAATGCACTTGCTGTCAGCATGTCCAGCTTATGCGGTCTTGGTCTATATCCATCGACATAACGCGGCTCTAAGAGGGCTTTATTACCATCTACGGCACTCTTACAGTATTAACGAGACACCGGTGTTGTCCTACGCTTCGGGGGTATTGAATCCGTTGTGGAGAACGAGAAGTGCCAAATTTATTGAAACTACTCGTTCCTCACCTTCAGGATACTACAAGTTGAAAAGCCTGACGTAGTCCTTCCGACCACCAGAACAAGACGATATTTGTCGTGGAGTTCTCAGCTCCTGGCGAGATGAATATCGTTCGAAAAGAGTAGGAAAAACGGATCAAATATCGGGATTTTCTCTTTGCAGATTCTATCCAGATCACTTCGTGAGGATGGTTGTTCTGATTATTGGAGTCCTTGGTGGAATAATGCCCTCTCTACTCTCGAATCTTAAAATCATACCGGTCTGCCGCACTAAGTCAAAAATCTTAGCCGGACAGATGCAGAAGGCTGTATTTCTTGGCTCACTGCGCCTGCTCAGGGCACATGATTCTCGGGCCCAATAATCACTAACCCCATTGTGTGGGAAGTGGTCGGTGGTTGATAATGCTGGCGCACCTTTCCGAATGTATCGGGGCTTCGAGGGGGGCCTGACCAGCGCATACTACGGTTTAAAAAAACAATAATAATAATGATAATGATGTGTATTCGCCTGGCTACTCAGATATCCCAAGGGAGAGTTCACTGGAGGGTGCTCTACCACTCAACCATTGCTTTTTTAAATAATATAGTATAACTTGAAATGTAACCTAATTAATTCTGAAATATGAATCTACATGACACAGTTTTCGGCATCTGTTGAGTCACTTGAACAATCAATAACAAGAACAAAAAAATTAAAAGTAATATGGAAGATAAGGAGAAATGAATACTTGTCCAAACATTGGCTTGAAGAAAGGGATACATTAAAGAGAAATGCATCAAATTGTGTTAACTTGCAGAAAACTTTCGAGTTCTTTTTTGAATGTATCAACATTACTGTGTTGTTCACCGAATTCGAAGTGAAATTATGAAGATAAAAAATCAAATACGATATGAATAAGGCAGATTTCTAAATAATTCAATTTTATGAAATGAACATATTGAATGAAACATAAGTCTATCTTACATGGTTAACCAATTGATTTCTGTAAGCTTGTGAGACATATGTTCATACTTCCTTTTTTCATAAATTTAACGAATACAAGAGTTTCGGACACGTTGTACTGGTCCGAGTATCGTAGTCAAGACAAGGTCCATAGACCGGAGAACAATAATTGAATTGTTATAAAACTAGAGACTCACATTTTTTTATGAGTGAATTGAGAAACATTTTGTAAGGATACAGTAATCTTGGTGTTCTCTTAACCTCAACGACTCATTCAAAATCAAACCAAGATTGTTAGCATCACTTTCAAATCTAACTATTTCGTTATAAAGGTGAATTACAAGTTATTTTCAGCTAACGATGCATGAGTATTACTTCCAAATACAAATGCCACTGATTTTTCCGAATTTAGAACAAGGAAATGTTGTTCGGCTACATTTGATGTAGTTTCTGAGTCAATGTTCCACTTTGCAGCAGCGTTGTTGAGGTCATCAACATCGAAATGGAGGTATAGCTGAATCTCATCAGCATACATATGAATTTTAAAATGTTCAACACAGTTATGGAATTGGCTGTTATAAAGTGTGAAAAAAAGCGGTCCCAGAACTGTACCCTGAGGTGATCCCAAGATGACATTACCAGCTGTGGATAATTGATTTCCAAATTCAACGTGGTGAATTTCAATTGTTCGAACATCCATTGTCCGATATGATTTATATAATTGTTATTTTGAGTTATTTATTTGAAATTTTCAATTGTATTGGTGTTTTCAGGGATTTCAAAAAATTCAATATCATATTAGACAATGAAAACCGTTGGGCTACAAAAAACTTTATTTTATTTTTGCTCTCATTCAAAACAATCTGTAACGATAACGAATCAAATGTTTATTTTCTCAACAGGAGCAAACGAATACTACTGGACAGCAGGAAATCGAATAGCTGACGAGAAAACTTGGATATGGCCACCAAATGAAAAAATAACCTACTTTAACTGGGACCAAGGTGAACCCAACAACTTGAGAACCCACGAGAATTGTCTGGAAGTGTTCAAGTCTGGCACTGATACTAAATGGAATGATGACCCGTGCGATCAGAAAAACTTGTACATTTGCGAAAGCCCTCCTCAGGTTCCCGCCACAGGAAGTTGTAGCCAGTGTTGCCCGTCATCAGTTATCAATGTTTATGTCAACAATAATTTGATATCGAGCAATGGGACAGACACAAAGAGGATTTCTACAACGTCTAGTAACAAACCTGGCCAGTCTTATGACGTTGAAGTTAATAACAACGTGAGTGATGGCGGGCAGAGTGGAAATAGCACGAGAGCTCCTCCTAGTAATCGAATACATCATCATGCCAGCGAGAAGAAACATCCTGCAAAACATCCTGCAAACCATCCTGCGTCCAATTGAATTATTAAGAATCATAACTCAATTTGAAAATATGATATGAATGAAGCATGTATATTATTTGAATTCAATATTTCTCCTTATGTCAAATGGAAATAATTGGCATTTTTGTTGAAAGTATTCGTATCTTTTTGAAGCTGTCCAAGGTTTCCTTTCATAGACTGAAATAATTCAATATTTTACAATAAATGAGTGATAAACTAATCAGAAAATATCATTACAATTTTGCATCAATAAAATGATACTGACTCCTCTCAGAATGATTTATGTGAAATATCGATATTACCAAAATTTCAACTGATTTTGCGGCAAATATAAATTTTCATGGTTCCATATAACATATGACATTTCAAATGTGAAACATTCGTCATCACATAATGACATCCAAAGAATATATTGAAAATAAAAATACAAAAAAATATGTTTTTGACAGACATACTGAAAAAACATTCAGCTTTAGTGTAGCAGTCCAAAACGGGTTGCCACAAGAAATCATGTTAGAACCAATCTGTTTCCCCATGAATATAATGAGTGATTTTTTCCCTGGTAACATTTTGGCAACACTGTTTTCGACAGATCACGCGTGAATCGTTTCTTGTGTCATTGTCAAACTTGTTCAGTTTGGTCTACAATTTAACCATGAATCGAGTTACGCTTGCAAATTATTGAATTTTATTATCAAAATTCATTCTCGGTTGAATTTCCAATTTATGGGCAATTTCATCGGCCTACTGAGGGAACTATTCAGAAGTTCGTGACTGAATTTCGAACCCATTTTACATTATTGGTCATTAAACCACCAACGAGCATACGTGGAGTGAGGACCGAAGAAAAAATTGCTGCTATATCCGCCAGTGTTCGTGATGACCGTGAAATGTTGATTCGCCGCCGTTTGCAGCAATTGGGCCTCTGTTACTCCACTACGTGGAAAATTTTGCGGAAGGATTTGGGTGTAAAACCTTATAAGATACAACTGGTGCAAGAATTGAAACCACCCGATCTCCCACAACGTCTAACATTTGGTGAATGGGCGCTGGCAAAGTTAGAGGAAGATACACATTTTTATCGAAAATTTGTGTTCAGCGATGCTCATTTCTGGTTGAATGGATACGTTAACAAGCAGAATTGCCACATCTGGAGTGGAGACCAGCCACAAGCATTTCAAGAGCTACCGATGCATCCCGAAAAAGTCACTGTTTGGTGTGGATTATGTGTCAGTGGTATCATCGGGCCGTACTTCTTCAAAGACGACAATGGCCGGAACGTTACTGTGAATGGCGAGCGCTACCTTGTGATGATTGACGACTTTTTGTTGTCCGAAATGAAATAATTGGACATGCCTGACATGTGGTTTTAATAGGACGGTGCCACATGCCATACGTCACGCGAAACAATGGCCCAATTAAGAGCCGCCCTTGGTAAACAGATC
>WOGR01009520.1:0-11312 GCA_015342045.1 Leptinotarsa lineolata | reverse complement strand
ACCAGAGAAACAAATTCTTTCAAGTTCGCATTTATTTCACAAAGAGACACAAATTTGACCCCAAAAAGATCAGTTAGAAAATAAATGCTTACCTGAGGAATTGTCCTGGAAAGGTACTGCCTGAATGTCACCAAGTAATCACTGCTCAACTTCAATTCTCTTGTCTTGTCCTTCCAAAACTTCTGATAAGATAACCCCGCTGCAGCAACATGTAGCTCGAGAATGATGTTTCACGGGTGTCTGAAATTTTACTCAGAGTAGATACTGGTTTCACAAATGATGAAAATTCTTTAAGGAGAATAACGAAAATACTCCAATGAACAGGTGATTCCGTCAATTATCAATATTGAAACCTCGATAACCGAAATAAGCCAGCACAAAATCGACCGAAAGCTATAACCTCCAATCACATGGAGCGTAATTATCACAATTCGAGTAAATAAAGGAATTTTATTACTTAATAGCAAAATCCTGGAGAGACAAAAGATATACACAACCTGATCTCAAATTTAATTTTAATAGATATTCAGAAAATTGAACAAAAGGTCAACGTACCAGATATCAGCCGTTCTAGCCAAGCACACACGAAGGACAAGAGCGAACTTCAAGTCCTTTTTTCACGAAACACGAAACGATTCGGTTTGGTCTATCTGACAGCGGCCGTAGTTACTATGATACCGGTTACCGAGTAAGATGGTCGAAATAGTGGAGATTAAACTATTGGTGTTATAGATAACACTATGAATATATGAATGTAACGAAATATTCGTTACAACTTCCCCAAGGCAAAACCCTACAAAATTACTTCTAGACCCAGAATCAGAAATAATTTAAAGAAAATACCTAGTGCGGTAGTATGTGTCAAGAAAAAACAAGAAACTAACGTATAAACACCGCCATAACTTCCCCGAAATTCACTAAATCTGCTTGGTTACAAAAACCGCTCTTCAGATGTTTCTGCTTCAGAATCGCGATCGTTCGAATCTCGGTTAATAATCATAATAAAAACTTACGATTGGTCGGAATTCGTTTTTTTTCCGGCCGGTCGTCATTCTTTTATCGACGGCCGTATTTTCTTGATTTTCCTCATCGGGAAAAACAAAACCCCATTCCGCTCCAAGACGATCTCGTTTTTACGAGAATATCTGCATAATCGAATGATGCCGGCGAATATTTAAAATAACTGCCGTTTCCGACAAATATTTTCATAAATCTGTCATCGGTGATTGCCGGTCCGGATATGATTCCACGTAAACTTTTTGTGGGTGCCTGTCTACGTCGATTGCCTACGACGAATTTGGAATTGCGGTGTTTTAAATTCGAGCATAAATTTCGCATAGTGGGTAAAGATGGAAATTTTTCTTAGAGGTTCGGTAGTTTTGTTGCAGGGGTTCGAATTTAAAATTTATAGTAATGCAGTTTGTGGCGGCTCTCAAATATTTGGTGAATGCGTAGGTGCATCAAAATTTTTGAAAATTTGGTGGATGTAGTGGTTAAAAATAACGATTTTGGTCTCAATTATCACTAACAGCTGGTTTAATTTTTGATTATTAGGGGATCTTAATATTAGCTGATGATATTATAGGAGCAATCTTATACCTATTTCGTGAAGGAATAAAAAGCCATGAGTTAATTTATAAATAACAATCTCAGTTGGAGAGATAAGTCCAACAAGGCACCATCAGTGGTGCTTCATTCCAGCACCACTGATGGTGCCTTGTTGTCCCTTTGCCTTATCTTCCTCAGTGACTTTCTCTTTTTTGCCTATTTAATGTATACCGTTTTCATACGCTTTGATGTTCATGTTCATGCTTACTTACAGCATTATTTTTGTTTCTGGTTCATCTGCTGGTGCTGTTACGATTTTGTCCATTCCAAGATTTTTTAAGGACGAAATACAAGCATTAAAGGATATTCCTTAAGGCGCCCTAAGAATGGTGCCTGTGCGTAGTAGCGATTCACGTTGGATTTGAATCGCTGGAGATTCAATTCATTTGGAAAAACGTTCTGAGGAAGTTTATTCCACATAAACGCAATTCTCCAAATGAAAGACTTATTAAACAGTGAAGGGCGAGGTGTACCTCGAAACGAAGTACTCTTTTTGACGTGTCAAGTTGATACGTCAAGAAGAGTACTTCGACCACGCCACTGAAGATAACTGCTGCAGAAGACCACGGCAAAACCCAGAAACCAACCAAAACATTGATACCAGTCATGAAAGCCTACACTCCTATACATAGTATCGAAGTTTGGCCAGTAAATCCTCAAGCTACAAGCGTAACAGCTCTTGACTCTTCATGTTTCTCGATTACGTTACTTCAAATATAGGTGACATACGATAGAAGGTCACCTGTGATCTTTGTTTCCGGACGCCATATTGATGATCGCTAAAAATGTTAAATCCTTTCAAATATTTGAGGATAAGGTAGTTTACGCCTTTCTCTATGATTTTTAATATCACTGATAGCAAAACGATTGGTCTATAGTTATTTGGAAGATTTTTCTTCTCCTTTTTGGGAATAGGTTGAACGCGAGCAATCTTCCAACAAGACAAGTTGGAAAGTCTGCATAATACTGGTGCGAGTTCATTGGCTCAGTTTTTAAGTACGATGACGGGCACTTCAACAGGCCTTGTTGATATTGATTTTCAGAACTCTTCTGACTAGACGTTTTCGAAAAGTAATTTCCGGCATTGTGGATTCTGGTGTGGGAATAGTGGGGGTGCCTTTTTCAGAAATTTGACTGTGGAGTGGGACGCAAATTATTCAGCTAGCAGATTTGATTTTTCTATGGCTGTTATTGCAATTTAACCATTCGCTTGTGTTAGTGGTGGTAAAGTTTTGATTAACAGCTTTAGCTACAGACCAGAAGGGTCTAGACCCGTTAGAATTGGCTAGATTGTGAATTTCTCTGCTTTTATTCATCCTAAGTTTGCAGCTGTTGCAAGCATTAACAAATCCAGTTCGGGTTTTTGCGCCACTATCGGTAGGCGACATTTTTGGCTAAAATTGAACAACATACTGTTCTGCGGTTTTTGTGCCTTTTCATTTGTTGCATATAAATCATGCTTATGCTATTGAATGGTTAATTTCGATGCTTGTCACCGTTCCTCTTTCTCGTTTTACGAGTATATATGGCCTATCACTTTCTGCTTTATGATGTAGTGCTCCATATATGTGAAGTAGTTTTCATGTATGCGTTTTAATTTCGAGAGTTTTCCATTAGGAGAAATGTTCATGTCTACTCATACACAGATTGGTGTTTTAAGGATAGTTGAGTCTAACAGTGGTTGTCTGATGTTGTATCACGAACACTTTTTCAAAGGGTTCCTTATCGGCCTCATTGTTTTTGGCAAGTATAATGCAATAAACTCGAACCATGAATATTGAAGGCAAATATCTTCCAAAGACGCCAACTTGGTTGTCAAAAGATCCAAATATTAATAATAGGTATCAATTAATATAAGGTCCAATGAAACAAAAATTACCAATTACCAGTTTCAGTTTCATTCACTGAAGTTGGTGAGAAAATTTATTTTTCAAGTAAAAGTGACTTAAACTTTGTCAATAAATAACAATTGGAGTGAAAAGTTTGTAAGCTAACATAAAAAAATTGTTTCTGATGAAATTTGATTTTATTATTCAATATAGTTGCCTTCGAAGGCGATACAACAATTAAAGCGAATATATAATTTTTCGATACCATTTTTATAGTACGCTCTATCTTTATTCTCAAAATAGGCCTCAGTTATGACGGTTACCTATTTATCAGCCCTGAATTTCCAGCGAACATCCTCTTGAGGTCTTTGAACAGGAAAAAGTCGCTGGAGGCTAGATCTGGAGAATACGGGACACGTGGCATTGTTTTGATGAAACAACACTTTCTTATTCTTCAAATGGGACCGTTTTTTCGCGTTTTTCCTTAAGAAAGCTCCAGTAACGCTTGTGTTATTGCTGTTGCTGATTTTCCCTTTTCGAGATAGTCGATGAATATTATACCACGCGTATACCAAAATACTGATACCATAACCTTGCCAGCCAACTGTCGCGTCTTTGCACGTTTTGGAGGAGTCAGATCACCACGTGCAGTCCACTAAGGTGAAAATCGTTTTAATTCTAGTATGAAATGATGGAGGCATGTTTCATCCATTGTCACATATCGATGCATAAATTCGAATTTTTTAGGGTGGGGCAACTTCAAACACTGCTCAGAATCATCAATTCGTTGTTGTCTTTAGTACATTGTAAGCTCGTGCTGCACCCACTTTGAACAGAGCTATCACATATCTAAATATTCAACTTCAACTTCACTTTGTGGACTTTTTAGATGTTCTCGTCAGTAACAGCCTGTTTGGGGCATCCACCGCGTGTATTGTCCACTTCTCAACTGTTGATTTTCTAGGTACAAAGTCCGAATAATATTTATCAATGCTTGAATAACACGCCAAATTCCTTTTTATCCATTTTCTTCAAACTAACAAAAATTGCTTCAATCAAAATTTTCTTTCCCACAAGCTGATAGTGACACCTGTGAAATAATAATACTAATACTAACACAATACTAATAGCGCCATCTGTGTGTTACTCTACGAACTCTACGTATAAGCCCAGATGAAATAAAAAATAACAGTAGTGTTGAAAGTATTTTTAACACGATTTTTTTGACCAAATAGCAATTAACAAAAAATAATTATTCAATTTTCAAGAAAGATAGATACAATTAAATTCTGTTACAAATGTATTATATACATTGTTATTTATGAACGTTATTATGAAAAGTACAATTAGAACAACTGCTGATATTAATACGTTGCGATGTGGAAGAGCCTTGTAATATATTTGAACCAGCTGAGTTGACAATTTCATGAGAATTAACATTTAATTCTTGAAGTGAAGAGGACGATGCTGTAACGCTGGAGCTAGAGATTATTCTTTCAGCAATAGCCTTTTTATAAGAAATAGATTGATCGATGTAACCCTCAGCTACTGTTGTATACTTCCATCCTCTGTTCTTCTTAATATCCGTTATATTTGCTCCTGATTCTGCTAGCAAAGAAGCAGAAGACCTTCTGAAACAGTGACCTTTATATTCCTTTGGTTCCGAGAGGTTCGGAAACTCAGCAATAGTAGAAGGCATTTTCCCAAACGTGTTTATATCAACTGGGTTGGCACTGCATTTATAATTTTAGTATTTCAGAAAAAAACGTTGATGATTGATAACAGATGGGCGTAATGCAACGTATTTATTAAAATAGTCAATGTTTTTTCCAACAATGCAAAAGTAAGTTTAATTTTGTTCGTAAAATTTCTCAACTCGCCACGCTCGTTTCGCAAACTTTTTCACTCATAAAGTGAAACCTTACTTTCAACACTCATATTAGTGCATGTAATGAAATGAATAGTTTATTAATCATTAGCTTCCCTATCAGTAAGGATATTTTCAAAATGCATAGGGAAAATGACTGAGATTTGTTCATGTCAATCTTCTGAATTGCTTGATTTTCTAGTGCCTAACCAACTTATACACGATAATGGATATAATGTTATCCAGCCGCTCCTTAGTATAATATGGAGTTCGTCTGCTCGAAGTGAATAATTCAATTGAAGTGCGATAGAACATGTTTTTCTGACGAGTTTACAGTTTGCGAAGAGTTGTCATCAAATTAATTTCTGATGCCCATTGCAGGTTTTTTTTTCTATCATCAAATCAGATTGCTTCCTTTGAAAAAACTTCATAACAATAAATGAAAACGCTTCGTTCTCTAAATCATTCGTAAACAAAAAAAAAGTCGAGCAAACAAGCCAGATCCCATCCATCACTCCAATTGTTTTGTTGTCGCACATACCGGCGATATTTCAAAAATTCAATCTTTTAACTCATCACCTAATCGTCACGCGTCCAAAAATTTATGGCCACCTGACAAATTTATCGAAAATGTTGCTGAACAAACAGTTGACGGGCGTTCGTTGGTTCGTTCGTCCTCCCCTCTACGTTTTTTCTTCTCTCTCTCGCGGAGAAATTATGGGTACGCGGAATCGAAATTGATAACGGAAATAGTGAAATAAAAAGTTAAAACCGCGATCCCTATCGGGGATTTATTAGCGGTATGTCTTTGCGAGATAACTTTCTATTACTAGATACAGTCGTCAAAATCCAAAGGGAAGCGTGGTGTGACGTTCAGTGGTTCTCAATAAACAGGCGAGGTTCGGAAGAAGTGGAAATTATGAATGGAAACATGTTTGACGTAAACCATTATATTTTCGAAATAATGACGAATTCAAATGGAAAATATCTGAGAATTTTTCGATGATATATTTGTGCACCAACGAAACATTTTTCTGGAACTATTTCAATGATTACAAAAAAGTCTATCGATCCACTATCAGTCTAGCTAAAAGGATATATTACGACAACAGAATGGGGGAATCGAAGAATAAAATTAAAGAAACTTGGGCAATTATTAGTGATATACGAGGTTAAACAGAAAAGAAAAACTTTGAACTCTCACTTAATCCTAATATGAATGAGTTCTACTGTTCTATTGCTAAACAGTTGAGTAACACAATTTTCGCTCCATATGATCCATTGATCAACTTAGAAAATATAAGAATTCATGACAGTCTTATCTTATATGACACTGAATTTGACGAATTGTTCAAAACACTTCATGACATTAAAAATAAAAACACGGCCGGATATGATGATATGGTTGCCCTTATTAATAGCTCATTTCCTTCTTTCCTGAAGACTTCCGTTGTCATTCCACCACATAAAGGTGGGGATTTGGATAATCCCTCCAATCTACGTCCTATTTCCTTCATAACGACTTTAGCAAAAATTATTTAGAAATTAGTCAAAGTACGTTTAGATGAATTCTTAAAACTGCACTATATTAAAAGCAAAAACCAGTTTGGGTTACAGGCGGAAAAAGATACGAATGATTCTATCTTCTCTTTTTTATATGAAATTTACTCTGAATTGAATGCTGGTGAAGTAGCCGCCGCAACTTTTTGCCATATTTCAAAGGCGTTTGATTGCGTCAATCATAAAATTTTCCTGAAAAACTTAATAAATAAATAAATATGGATGAAGAGGTGTGAGGAACACTTGGTTCGAACCGTACCTTTCAGGACGGAGTCAAATGGTGATGACAACGGAACTCTCGGAGAACAGGGCCATTGAATCTGGTATACCACAGGGTTCTGTGTTAGGCCCTATTCTATTTCTGCTATATTCGCTCAATTCGCGGATGATAGTACAATATTGTAGAATGAAAAAAAACTCAGTGGAGCTAGATGAAATAATATCATCCGACTTGAAGAAAGTGAAGAGCTGGTGCGATTCAAATTAACTCTCTCTCGATGCATCCAAAACGAATTTAATATCATTCAAATGTTCGCTGGATGAAATTCCTGTAGACGCTACCATATTACAAAAAAAATTAAACACAAAATTCCTCAGTGTATTCATTGATAATAGGCGGAAATTTGATAAACACCTTAAACAACTCAAGAATGAGATTTCCCCCGGATTTTATGCAGTTAGAGTGGTTTCAAATGAGTTGGGTTCCCATATCGCAAAGACCGTTTACTCATTGAATTTCGACTACATTATGGAATACATTTTTGGGGAGCATGCAACTCATCGCTTCTCTCTTCTGTATTGACATTACAGAAGAGGGCACTAAGATGTCTCTGTAAAGTCAAACCCAGAGAATCGTGCAGGAACTTGTTCACTGCCAATAAAATTTCAACAGTCATCGCACTGTTTATCCTAGAGACGGTTTGCCTTATTTATAAACATAAATCGAAGTTCATCTTTGCTTCTACTCCTTATGCTACTCGTATTAGCAATTATACCTTTAGATTTCCCATCCCAATTTAGAATTTAATCAAGGATTCCATATAATATAATTATTCACCATTAGAAATGAGATCTGCAAATCTCAGCAACATTCATTTAAAAAAGGCGGTGAAGAACCTAGTTGCTGATAGACCCTATTATTGTTTGGAAGAGTATTTTAGCGAATTCTTTTAACAGTAAATTAATGATCACTTTATACATGGTGGTGTTTTATCCATACATTTTTATAACTTTTTTTTATAACTACATTTATACATTTTTCGAACTTTTTTTTATATCTACATTTATACTTTTTTTATAATTTTTTATGCTTTATATATACACTGTATTTCTTGGATTTTGTCAATAAGATGCAAATCTTCGGACAATAAAGTATATTTTGATTTGATTTGAATTTACTTATTTCAATAGTAATGTCTCACTATTTTAGCTCGAATGCCTACGAAACCTTTCTTTTTCCAAAAAAGGTATATTTTTTTACAGTGATTAGTTTTTTAGAAAACATTTTTTTGACTTTATACTTCTCCATCTCTGTACAGAAATGTGGGGCGACATGAAGAAAGCAAGTTGGTTTAAAATTAATCCTTCACAAAAATATGTAGGTCATGCACGAAAGATGTTTTCAGAAACCAATTAAAAGACAAAATCCGTCCGGAACAACTACTTCCACATAAACAATGAATTACACCATCCAAACAACTACTTTCATATGCATATTGAATCAACCGAAAATCAGGCCTTTCCATTCGATTTGAACGCCAAACATTTGTTATGGAATTACACATTCACATACATACTTTCTTAAACACATACAGTATTCGTATACATTTCTTTCCCTTATGAATTCCTTTACCACAGCAGCTAAAATTTAATTTAATATTTGATAACTATAACTAACTCAAAAAGAAGTATTATAACAACGCTGAGCTTAGTCGCCATTTCAAAAATTGCATCCCTCAGTCCTTATTTTTAAAAATTCAATTCTTCATGCCTCAGTAATTAGGCAAATCTAAAAAAACACAGAGAGATACATTGCTTCTTTTCGTGTAATTTTTGCATCATGTATGATATCGATTCTTTCTAATATTATTATACTGTTATTAATGAAATGTAAGACGTAATGAAAAATATATGTTTCTCAATGCTTTATTTCCTTTTTTGAACTTTTTATAAATAACGCTGAGTTTGATAAAGAAACTCTATAAAGCAATACTAAAAAAAATTAATAACTGAATATTCATTATGGGAATCAACATATATTAATTTTACTCATTTGTACCCCTTGAGTATTCTAAAATTGTATTTGTATATTTACGTGAATCCGTTTGCCAATATTTTTCAACATTTTTGCAGCTACTGCTCTAATTGATAGTTATCACTGAAAAACATTACAACCGCAACTTTGTTCGGCTGTGACAAATCAATTTGAAGATATACATATGTATGCGCGGACCCTTAATCTATGCACCCTCTCGTCTTCCGTTCTGTTCGAAAACATCCCTTAATACGAGAAGTGCGCCACCACGGTTAAACTGGGGGTGTTTACGGATGCTAACTACACTTTGTTATGTGTACTGCGGGTTAATTCCGAAAGAAAAATGTTCGCTCGATTCGATATGTTCAATCGCCGAGTATGTAGTGGCCTGTGACGTATATTGAGACTGGTTTTTAGGCATCAGGTCATTGATTGTTTTTTATAATTTGGATCATAATTATAAGGAAATCATCGAAATATCAGTCGAAAACTCTACACAATTGGCTCTTTCGAGATGGTAGGGGTGATAGCTAACTATAATTCATGACCTTTCGAAGAATGGGGAATAAAGAAGTTGATCTGAATTGACCTTATCGCAGGTAGTTGAACCCAAAAGTGTGATATCTCTAGCATTAGATGTGAGAGCAGAGGTACCACAAAGGTCTATTCTGGTACCCCTTTCATTTATATTATATGTAAGCGAACTTCCTCAATTCACTGAATACCATTCATGAATACCGAATACTTCATTTTTAAAGGGTCACCCTGATCTCAAATAATCTAAACAACAAACCGAGAACACAATGAAAAAATAGATACATTCTTTGCAGATAATAAAAGTAATATACTCACTTTCAGTCCGGAAAAACTGGAGTACTGCTAGGGAAGATCACATCACATATTTTCATGTCTCTAGAGTAGCGTACAGTCTTCTCCAGGCTATTTCAGTGTGAGATATTTTGAGGTCTGTTTTTCTATTGACATTCGATTGATTGAGGGATAGTATTTATCGTATAATGAAAAAAAATTGAATAAAAATGGACTCAAAGTTGAAATGTTGAAAAATATTACTTACGTTTGGTACTACAAGTTCCATTCAATCATGACCCACCAAACTGAATTTTGTTCTCCCTAATCGTTATAAGATTTGTCATATATGAAAAGTACACATTTATCTGGTGACATGAAATGACTAAAGTAATGAAAATATGTCATAAATAGCAATGGCCCCACAACCGATCTCTGAGGTACACCGGTCTTGATTGATTTATGCTCAGAGGAGTTTTCATTCATACAGACATATTTGGTTCTTCTACATGGGTATAACTTAAATAAATTGAGTGATAATCGTCTTATACCATGAAACTCCTACTTAGGGACGCGACAATATATTCCACTGTTAGTTGCCATCTTTCTATATCGATGTCATGTCTGTGTAAGCTATTTATCAAGTTTACAAACTACCTATTACTATATCCAGTTCCTCGAAACTTTTTATCGAAGATTAATGGTAGACATTGATTCCTGTCATATTCGTAATAGCAATAAAACATATTTTTAGTTTTATTTTCAATAAGGCAATTGGGAAATGGCTATTGATGTGCGGGCACAGTGATTTATCTGAAAGATTTCGACGAAAACAATTTGATTGATAAACTCTAATATTTCAAATAGTTAGTTTCCAAATATGCCAACAAATATTTTTTTACATTACTGAATCATCGAATTTGTTTAATGAATAAATGAAAGTATTAATCGGAAAATCAAAATTGAGACATTGAATTTTTTTCGATTGCATGTAATGTACTGCAATAAAAACGACTTAAAACAGTGTTGATTAATAAAATAATAATAATAAGGCATAACCCCAATATAATCCTAATATACATAAATTTATTAAGTGAGTTGAAATTTATTATTGTTATTATTATTATTTGTTTTTTATTTTTAATGAAATAAAAAACTTTGATTCGGCTAGATACTTATAATTATTATTGTTTTTATAGTTGTTTTAATTTGATGAAATAATAATTTTAATTTGGCTAGACTCTTATATTAAGTTTAAATCTCTATAACTCAATGTATAGAGATTTTTTCTCAACACCTCAGGTGGATTCAGGTTCAAGCACAAATATTACTTACCCAGAAAAAATCTGAATAGCCGGTGTACCTGTAAATAAATTTTGGAAATACA
>WOGR01009519.1:0-11312 GCA_015342045.1 Leptinotarsa lineolata | reverse complement strand
AGACGTATTTACCAGGAGCGATTTCCTGTAATGAATAATCCCTTTCGTAATAAACTGAAACATCAGACAATGAATAATATTAAGAATGAATCATAACCCCTGTTGATTCAGGCGGCAAGGAGCGATGCCATAATAATGGAATAGGTTTTTATAATATGCTCAACTAAACTCTGAACCTCGCTAGACTGCGTTGCCGTAAGTTTAATATCGTAGTTTTGTCACGAAACTAGATACAGTAAACACGATGACAGAGCAACCCACCCGAACCTGCCAAAAAGTTTTTCATTGCAAAATATTTTGCAATTTTCTTGAAATCCGCATATGCACCCACTCCGTTTTTATATGGGTAGGCGCCTACTTCGTGGGGAGCGTTACAGTGAAGCTCTATGTGTCGCTAGTATTGCAGCCGCATCTGAACTATAGTTGAATCTGCTCCTGCATGTATTGAATACCTCAATGATCTGACTCTGGGCCTTGACGCTTGAATTCATCTCTGACAATACTTTCTTATTATTTGCAGATAGTAAAATGATTATTTTGAAATAAAATCTCGATTATTTTCCGATAGTGGAATATTCAATAGTCTGTGAAGCATACTATTGAATGCAGCTACTATATTCTGGTAGGGGTGTGTGGAACTATGGTATCATATTTTGAGGAATGACCATTGATACAATGATATCTTCATCCTCTACAAAATGGTGCTTGCAAAAAATATTTGGTTAACTTATTTCAACTAGCTGCAAACAATATTTCATACAGAAAAAATTTCTTACTCATATGAAAGCGTCATATTTGCATCTGGAAATGAATCATTTTTACTGTTTACCAAAGAACACACGATTACAACACTACAAATAGAACAGATCCTTTGAACATACTTCCTGATTTTTCATTCGTTGAAAGTAAAATATCATTTTCTATCAAAAGTATTTATAATAAACTACCAGAGTACTTCTGAGCAATGCGTATCAAAAAAGTCAAAACTAAATTTGAAAAAATCCGATATCCAAGGCCTTCTACAGCATTATAACGAATTTTTTGAAGGCTTGCATAATTTTGGACTCACGTATTCTGCATTCATTTCAGCTCGAATGTACACAATAATGAACTGAACTGAACTGAACAACGTTTTTATTCATTTTTGGTTTGATAATTACAATACATGAGTCTTAAGTATAATAGGGGCCCTGTTATAGGCTTATGCCTCTTCAGGGTTCAGGTTCCTAGTTTACTTTGCTTTCGATTGGTATGGGGTTTGCTTTTCGATATCCATGGGGGTGTTCTTGTTCATTGCAGTGGTCGTTTCTGGGTGTTATTGTTGTGGTTGATTCTGAAGTGAGGTGGGCGAGTGGCTAGTTGGAGGGGTGTAGATTCATTCTTCCGAGGAGTGATCTGCTGCTACCTGATGGACAATGGGTATTCCTCGAGGATGTCCAAGATTTGCACCGTGGGATCTTCCATATTCCCCAGGAGTCTGGCTGGGGGGAACGGTAGCTTTTTTCTCGGAATCCTTTTGGACCCACCGCGGGGTCTCCATGGAGTCATCAGGGAGTCGATGGCCGCGGTGTTTTGGCTACTCATTGTTTTAGCCGCCCCCAGACTCAATTTTTTAGAAGTAAATGTGTCTATGTCACGCCTCCTGTCCATAGGTTTATGCATGTCTTAGATTAAAGGATGATCTCATTTACTACTTTGGTTGGTTTTTATTTTTTATTGATGTCACATGCGAGTTCTTCGGAAACATATCCGCAAAAAAGTTTAGGTGCAGCTTTGTGCTTGTTTTCTTGAATTTATCTTTTAATATGTTGTTGGTTTATCGATCGTAATAGATTGCGTTCGTTCAGGTATACATATAACAGCCCCCCATACTGGCGGAGCTGATTATGATGGACTCTATTGTTGGTGATATTTGCCGTGAGAGAGCTTTTAGCAAGGAAGAACTTATAGAATTTGTAGGAGAGTGTTTGGATGTCGTCCGTCAGTCTCTCGATTCCGGCTCGCTCCAGAAGATTACCCACCCGAGGTGCAACTCAAGGCGAACAAACCTCTTCAATAGGATCTCATCAACTACCTTGGCGACCGCACTCAGGAGTGAGATGGGCCTATAGCCATCCAGATCCGATCGGCTTTTATGTGTTTTGTGTATGGAAACCGCCTCAGCTTTCTTCAGACAACCTGATTGGATAGTGCCGCCATTCAAAAATTCCGTTAATGATACATATATATGGAGCAATTTGGAGCATTTCTCATAACATATGGAGTCCCGGTTTTGTTGCCAGTGTTTCCTGGCCCGATTTTTAATTTTGATTAGCTACTCAGTGTAAGGGGCTAGAATATTAATACCCTTCTTCACCATGAGGGCCCACTTAAATCTATTAGGCATCGGTAGTTCAATGGTACAATTCTCGCCTGCCACGCGGGCGGCCCGTGTACGATTTCCGGCCGATGCAATCTTTTTTTCAATATTTACCCCAATGGAAAAAGAATAAGTATAGTATGAATAATGTAATAATGGAATTAATACTGAACTCCAGAAACCTATTGACATCAACAATCAGTAAGCATCGGTGGTTCAGTGGTAGAATGCTCGCCTGCCACGCGGGCGGCCCGGGTTCGATTCCCGGCCGATGCAATCTTTTTTTCAATATTTACGTCGAAAGGATATTATGAATGATATATGATATATGAATAAATTCACTTTTCTTTTTTTCAATAAATATTCAAATAGTTTCATGACAAGAATGTTTTTTTCGAAGTGGTCTTTTTATAAATTCCCTTTTATTCTGTGTAAGAATACGATAAACACCATATTATATTATTTTCAGTGATACAAAAGCGTTGCATGATATACTTAGGAATTGAATTATCTTCCTCTGAAAGAGGATCACTTGGTGATTGAAACCCGTGTCTAGATATTGAAACTAACGGTTTGGTGTTAGGATAGAACTCCAGTAATAATTAAACATCAACAAAAAATAAGTATGCCGAAACCAGGGACCTTTAGATCTTCAGTCTAACGCTCTCCCAACTGAGCTATTTCGGCAGATGATGCAACAAATGGACAATTTTTTCAGCAAAGAAAAGTTTCATTTATTAAATCAATTTTATAGGAGTTATTTGTTGAATGCTCATCACACAATTTTCTAGCAATGTTTTGAATTCCTTGGAGCCTCTGGAGATACCCTACATTTTGTTTTATGAAGAGAGATCTTCAAATGATGTGGTGCTGCAGGTTTTTCCGGGTTTTAGGTTTTGTGCTTGTTTTCTATTTTGGATTTATTGCTTAACCTGTTGTTAGTTTATCGATCTTAATTGATTGCGTTCGTCCAGAGACTCATATAACAGCCCCCGTATTTGCGGAGCAGATTATGATGGACCCTAATGTTGGTGATATTTGCCGTGAGAGGGCTTTTATGGAGGAAGAACTTATAGAATTTGTAGGAGAGTGTTAGGATGTGGTCCGTGAGTCTCTCGATTCCGGCTCGCTCCAGAAGATCACCCACTCGAGTGTATCGGTCACTATCCGTGATGATACGGTGTACTTTGTTTTGCTTCCTTTCTAGACTTTGAAGAGATGATTGTTTAAGGCTGGTTTGAATAGCTGTCAATACATTAATAATTTATTATTAGTACTGAGCTTTGAATTCCTGTCAATAAGCGGATAAGTCCGCTTCATTACCCCTCCAGCCCTTTGGCTAGGTTGACGTGCCTGTAAAAGTTCAGACTTCTGTCCAAAAGTACTCCCATCTCGCCGAATCCTGCTCCTCGATTCTTCAATCCAGAACTCGTAACTTTTCGAAGATTTTCGTATTCTCGAATTTCTTCCGAAAGTTGACGAGTTCCGTCTTTCGTCTCAGTCGTATTTATACTGATCCTGTTCCTCTCTAGATACGGAATAATTTTCCCTATCCTGGTGGTATTAGATCTTTCTTTTCGCTGTTTCGCTAGCGAAGAAATGTGCGTTCCCTGCAGTATTGTCTGCGTATATTGCAGTGTTTGTCTGGAATACATCGGGAAATCACTCGTATACAGAGAATACAGCTGAGGCGACAAGCAGGATCCCTGCGGGACACCTGCCTCGATCGAGTATTCTTCGTTCGGAGTGGGCCCGCTTCGACAGATAGGAATCATTGAATCTCACCATGTATGAAGGCATGTTTGCTCTCAGCATTTTGGCGACCGATCCTCCCATCCAAACTTTGTCAAATGCCTTCTGCATATCCTTCCACAAGGGGACATGTTCCCCTTGTGGAAGGACTTCTTTATCCCGTGAACAATATGAACCACCTGCGACATAGTGTTACGTCCCTTCCTAAATCCAAATTGTTTCATAGGTCAAGGCGAACAAACCTTTTCAATAGGATCTCATGAACTACCTTGGCAACCGCACTTAGGAGGGTTCGATCGGCTTTTATCTGTTTTGTGTATAGAAACTGCCTCAGATTCCTTTATACAAGCTGATTGGATAGAACTGCCACTCAAAGATCCTGTAAATGATATATACTAACTGTACCAGAGCTTTTCGCGGAAGGTTCTGGAGCAGAACTGTGTCGATTTTGTCCAGTCCGGGTGCTTTCTTCTTTGTTAGGTATTTGATTGTCGTCAAAGTTCATCAGTATGTTAATAAACTCCCCCTTCTCCATTACTATTGTTCCTGTCTGTCTGAGTCTTTGTGCATCATCCTACATAGTTCTTTGTTCTTCTGTTGAGTTGTCACCAAGTCTTTGGACGAATATCCTAGTCTTTTCCATGTCGGTTACACCTCTTGCATCACCGCTCTAAGTATCTCCTCGTACTTGATACGCAAGGCCTTGGACATTCTGTACAGAGAGCCGTCCTGCACATTGAGGTATAAAAGCTTATCGTTCCACCTCCTATTGGCGAACTCCTCAATTTGAATTTCGACCACAGATGCAATTTGGAGCATTTTTTCCCTACAGCCGGAGTTTCGGTTTTGTTGCCAGTGTTTTCTGGACAGGTTTTTAATTTTGATTAGTTCCTCAATATGAGGGGCAAGGATACCATACCCTTCTCGACCACAGACGCCCTCGTCAATGTATGAAGCATCGGTGGTTCAGTGGTAGAATGCTCGCCTGCCACGCGGGCGGCCCGGGTTCGATTCCCGGCCGATGCAATTTTTTATTCAATATTTACGGAAGGAAAGTAAGGATAGTTTGAATTACTCTGCTCATATTTTTTTCAATATTTATTTAAATCGTTTTATGAAAACTAAATTTATTCTCGAAGTGGTCTTTATATAAAATCCCTTTTATTCTGTGTAAGAATACGATGAACACTATATGACATTATTTTCCGTGATAAAAAAGCATTGCATGATATACTCAGAAATTGAATTATCTTCCTCTGGAAGAGGATCACTTGGTGATTGAAACACGTGTCTAGGTGTTGGAAATAACGGTTTGGTGTTGGGATAGAGCTCCAGTAATAACAATTAAATTATCAACAAAAAAAAAATTGCCGAAACCAGGGATCGAACCAGGGACCTTTAGATCTTCAGTCTAACGCTCTCCCAACTGAGCTATTTCGGCAGGTGATGTCCTTATATGGACAGTTCTGTCAACAAAAGTTTCATTTATCAAACCGATTTTATAGGGGTTATTTATTGGATACTTATCTTTACTTGAATATGACCACCTATTAAGTACTTATGTCATATTTCCCCACAAAAAATATTTATAGTTCATAAACAAAACTAGGTAAATATTTTACTTTAGTGTTTTTTATTGTTTACTTGAGTATGGTAAGAGAAAATCGAACAATAAAATACATAAATGAGAATTATACAAAAATCTTTAAAAGACAAAAAGAAAGCAATTATTTTTAAAATGAACTCTTTAATGAGTAGATCATCATAGACGAGCCCGTAAAATAAACATTAGTGTAAAGTTATCCATAAATTTTGATCCCAAACTTTTGATGTAGAGACAACCTACGGTGGGATAGAACTACATCATTGCACAGTATTGCCACGTCTCTAAAAGTTCTACTTGCTCATGAAAAATTCAATATAGGAAATATTGCTGAATAATTTCAACATATGAGTTCATCAATTTTTCCTAGAGTAAAAAAATTAATTTCATTAAAAGTCCGTGTAAACTGAAATAATTAATGATACTATGATTGGTGGATCCTATATATATGACTCAAGCTCTTTTTTCTGGATATCTGATGCAGAATAATAATCAATATATACACAGTTGATGAAAAACAAGTATGTTCAAAAACACAAATCTGAAGAGAATGCTTTTTACGATCGTGAATTCACGAGAATGATTTTTCCCACAAAAACTCAAGAGTGCTTGTTTACGAGACCTGGCTTGAATTATAATTCTTTATCTATACTTGAACGAGGTTGAAACGAAACTTTGTGAAGAACGATTTTTGATGGAAAATAATGAAAAATAGTGGATCACAAATTATAGAAAATAAGTTTTTTTCATCAATCTAAGAGTATTTGTTCATCAGACTTGTCTTGAATTATAAATCATTATCAATACTTATACAAGCTTGAAACAAAAATTTGTGGAAAACGAATTTTGATGGAAAATAATCAAAAAGTATGGATCGTGAATTTTTATTCATAATAATTCAATGATAATACCCACCAGTTGGAACAATAGTATATAATTATATGTAGATCAAGAAGAAGAAAAAATGAAATGGTATACTTGTGGACAAAATTGAAAAGAAATCTCTCCACAGACGTATTATTAAGAATATATTCACACAATACAGTTTACTACATGTTCAGGAATCAACAATTGAGTATAAAGGAACAAGGGTGTTTTAAAAAAGTTTGCAAACTACTCATAGGTACTTCATTATAATTGATCATATTACCATACTGATATAATAATAACACATCATTTACTTGTTATAGCAGTAGTGACAAAGTATAAAATCTGAAATATTATCAATAACCATTTCGAAATAAAACTTCAATGTTCCCTAGCCGTCCCATCATCCAGTAATTTCAAAAGTTTGTTTGTTTACTTGGAAATTCCCATGATATATTTATTAGCTATTTCTTATAGCCATATGATAAGTGTTATTGTGAGGTTTCCGTAAATTAATCAACCACAAACTTCATTTTAGCTGGATACTCTTGAGTTATCTTCTTGTCGCACTTTCTCACCCAGATGATGGTAGACAAATATAGTATGAAAATGTAGAAAAATATTCTCATGTTCATCGGCATTGTTGTAGAAAAATCATTTCCTTCGATTATAAGGTACTAACTTATTTCTATCGCACGTCTTGTAGGTGTTCCACGATCGGATGATTTTATTTCCATGAATTATTTATAAAGTTTGACGAGTTAACAGGCAACTTACGATGAATTGAATTTGGATATAACTATTCGATTTTCATTTCACTATTTCGAATATTTTTATTGTGAAAAGAGTATTTATTGACGTATTTTCGTTTCAATCTCGTATAAGTATAGATAATGAATTACAATTCAAGCTAGATCTCGTGAACAAACACTCCAAGGTTACTGAGTGAAAATCATTTTCTAAATTCACGATCCACTATTTCTCATTATTCTCCATCAAAAACCATTTTTCGCAAATTTTCGTTTCAACCTGTATAATTATTGATAAAGAATTATAATTCAAGCCTGGTCTCGTTAACAAGCACTCTAAGATTACTGAGATAAAATTATTTTCTGTAATTCACGGTCCACTATTTTCCACTATTTTCCATCAAAAATCATTTTCCATAAATTTTCGTTTCAACCTCGTATAAGTATTGAAAATGGGTAAGTGAACAAGCACTCAAAGATTACTGAAAGAAAATGATTTTCTATAATTCACGATCCACTCTTTTTCATTATTTTCCATTAAAAATCGTTTTCCAGAAATTTTCGTTTCAATCTCGTATAAGTATTGATAATGCATTATAATTCAAGCCAGGTTTCGTGAACAAGCACTCTGAGACTACTGGAAGAAAAATATTTTCTATAATTCACGATCCACTATTTTCGATTATTTTCCATCAAAAATCGATTTCCACAAATTTTCGTTTCAATCTCTTATAAGTATTGATGATGAATTATGTTCCAAGACAGGTCTCGTGAACAAGCACTCTAAGATTACTGAAAAAATTTTTTCTATAATTCACGATCCACAATTTTTCATTATTTCCCATCAAAAATCGTTTTCCACAAATTTTTATTTCAACCTCGTGTTAGTATAGATGATGTATTATAATTCAAGCCAGGTCTCACGATCGTCAAAAAGCGTTTTCTACAAATTTGTGATTACAAACATGCTTTTGTTTTATCAACTTTGTAAATATTGATTATTATTTTGCATCAGATATCGAGTAAAAACAGCTTGAATCATTTGTGAATATAGGGTCCACTAATCATAGTATAATTTATTATTTCAGTTTATACAGACTTTTTTACTCCAGTAAAAATTGATGAAGTCATTGTTGAAATTATTTAGAAATTTTCATGCGCAAGTAGAACACTTGGAGACGTGGCAACACTGCGCAATGATGTAGTTCTATCCCACCGTAGGTTGTCTCTACATCAGAAGTTTTGAATGAAAATTTATGGATAACTTCACACTAATAAAACAAACAAAGTACAGAAAAATTTTTCTTCAAATAAAACGTGTTCACCAGAATAGAAAAAATCATTATCAAAAAGTGTTCTCGAGATAGATCGATCAAAACTGGTAATAATGATTACTTTTATTGCCAATTGCGGTAAAAGTGAAACTATTAGTTCACAAAAATCTTCCATCAACTCTGGAGTTGCTCAAGAACCAATTATGAGCCCTACACTTTTCTTAGTTATATATCGAACATCTGACATCACAATTTATGTTGAGAGTACAATTTTTCTAGAAAAACAATCCTTCATTTTCAAAAAATACTATCATTCAAGTGTTGCTCGTGTAATTTGAGTACCGGTAGTGGTTTTCCCGGCTTCTACAAGCAATTAATATTCAATATTCCCTAGATGGCGCCTCCTCCTACTTGCTTTGTTCATGTGTTCATTTATAATTGGTATTGTAACTATATTCCTCTGATATAGTGATTTATGAGCATACGAGTATCAAATAATATTTTAAGATGCCTGAGAAACAATTATGCCCCTAATTCAATTTCTTATTTTTGAGCTATTTTCGTACCTTCAATTTTAAAAATATACTATTATATCTGTTTAAAATATGTTTTTCCGGTAATCAGCTATCGCCCCCATACGAACGAAAACTCTCAGAAGTTGAGAAACATGTGCAAGCTAAGGACTAACGAGGTCTTACCTTTTAACGTGTGATTCCTAACATAGTTGTAGAATCATCCTAGCTTCAAACAGATAAATTCTTCCGAGAAAAATATCTGGTCGAGGCCGGAATCGAACCTACGACCTTCCGATTGTGAGTCGGTATATTCACACTGATAACACAAATCATCTAAATTCTATCCTAAAAAAACTCACAATTTTTCCCCACAAAAACTCATCATATGCACCCTTCTGACAAAAAATCTTCGAAAATATATTACGTGGGTAATTCAGTGAACCGAAAAACTAACAGACCGACTAGACGACGCGGCGCTGCGCTATGCATATAAACGAGAACATTTTCAAGTGGATTTTCCATTTCCACGGCCTTCTTCGGTCTCATCGCCAGCCGATTTGGTAAAGATGGAAGTCACGAACCTATCATGCACAATTTTTCATCAGATATTGTCATGGGGTTGTGTGAGTGAATATTGAATGGAAAACTTTTGTCAATAATGATAAGAGTTAACGAGAATGATAAGTTGAACGTTGTGAACAGTGACCACCTGTAATTCGGAATATCTTGACATCCGTGTTTTCAATATCGATGTCATTGTAGCAAAACACTATTGAGAATTTGGAAACGTTTCAACAGCTTTGGCTGGTTGGGTGAGGTGTATTTCAGTCGTTCCCCATTATCTTTCACTTTATCTGTATTCTCCATATCGCTTCCTTGCTGTAAAAATGACACAACTCAAAAGTGGCGATTTTTCAGGAGGAGCATTTAAAAGTGTTGTTGTTCTTTAAAATACCCAAGGATGTTTTGCAATACTGATGTTATTTGATTTTGATATCAACTGGGTAAAGCAGTATTAGAAACCAACGAAATCGATTTTATTTTTCAGTGTTTACTACACTCAAATAGCAAAAATTAAGGCTTCGTTTGGCTTGTGTCGTTCTTGCTGCATAAGTTGTCCACATGGCAGGTCATATTAAAAAACATGACGTTTTTGCTGTTGAAAATTTATTCATTCAGCGCAATAATACGTCATTTTTTAAGGGGTTAGGAGGAGACTTGAAATTTTACCTATAAATATAGTCTTTATAATTCATCCGAATTCTTGGGTTTTCTTCATGTGGAAAGAGGTCTGAATGTATTTGTTTAAAAGTTGTAGTAGCGTAAAATCATATAAGCAGGAGATTTGTCCCAATTCCTCGTACAAATCGTGAACATAAAGAATGACGTTAGTCTTCAGATACGTATGTTGTTGAAGGCTATTTGTTGATTGTACACGTATTAAGTAATAGGCCGGTTAATTTATTAGAAATTCGAAGTTACATAAATTTACAACAAGCTGAAAAGTGGTGAAATCGTTCAAAATATAATTATGAATGAAATTTGAAAGTTCCCCATCTTTCCCATGTATGGAAAAATTTTTATTCAAGGTCAAAAGTCAAAAAAATGAGTCTCACGATTTTCAGCAAAAATTTAAGATTTATCATAAAAATACTTCACACAAAAATTGTAGTTCATAAAATTATGTATAGAAAATGCATGAATATTTTTTCCAACGAGCCATTGTTTCTGAGATACAATGATTCAAAAATTTGTAAAAGTTGTAATCGTCATAATATGCCCACGTTTCCACGCCACCTATTAGTTAGTGTACTTAGCGCATTTTTTCAACGTGGTTTCCCCAGTAGGTTTATTCCACGGGTCAGTTATGATCCTGTTCAGTTTGAAACTATTGCAAAATAACGAAACTTAGCAAAGACTGGAAAAGATAAAAGCGATGTAAATCAAAACAAAGTAGTGAAGTTCATTCGTCTGATTCGTAGCCTTCAAATTCTTCTTCCTGTTCTTCTTCTTGCTCTTCTTCTTCATGTTCTTCTTCTTCTTCGTCTTCATTCTGGGTGCATTCTGGTGATTCAACAATAGAGAATGATCAGCCTTGACAATTTGTACATGCCAGAGAACAAAACAGTCCAACTTTTTCACAACCACATTTAGCACTGCATCCCTTTTTGCAGTTACAAAAAATTGTCTTCA
>WOGR01009518.1:0-11313 GCA_015342045.1 Leptinotarsa lineolata | reverse complement strand
GATAACTACGCGTTATTCAGGTTTGTGTAAAAAGGGTACTCGGCTGTACGCAGATCAGCTGGAAGTCGCGGTGACTCGTCCAGCTCTGGTCTTTTGGGAGATCCGGTGTTGACAAAAAGACTTATTTGCTTAGCCGGGCGAACCGTCAAATCCAGCGAGGAAAATGGAACGAAATTTCCTTTTTTCCTCCACACCGGATAGTCTACAATATATTTAACAAATTAATATTCTTCATTTGACATTAGCAAATGAAACAATTATTTTCAGAATATTTTTGTTTCCCAATATGAAAAACGGCTTATCCGGTTTGGAAACTCATTGTGGTGAACTTCGTTTAACATGCAATGTCTGATTTATTTCAATTGATTCATAAATAAAAAAGTTACGTAAATATAAAGAATCTCGTCAAACATTTGTCGGATATAAAAGTCTGAAAGAATGCCGCCCCGAATTCTTTGTGAAACGATAGTCTCATAAATTAAAGATAGGCAAATATAACAAATCATTTTACTGTTATAAATTCTAGGAAATCTAGAAAAAACATGGGAATGAAGGCGGGGGCAACAGCTTAATTATTACTGAGTATCATCAGTCACTTCTTGCATCATTTCCAAATTTTATTCTTGAAATTTTTGTCTCTCAGTTGCACTTCGCTTGATAAAAATTATTGAAAGAATACATGTTGGCGATCACTGTCTTTGATATACTATTTTGAAATTTGAAATCAAAACACCAAATAATTCCCTCAATAAAAAACGACTTCGGTGCAGCGGTCGGCTGTGGTATGTTAAAAGTGTTTTCATTTTGTTAAAGCACCTACTTCATAAATATATAGCACAACGTTAAAAGATTTCATTTTTATTTCGATAGCAGTGGTTTTGAAATTTTCACATTTTTAGCTTGAGAATTCCTCTTTCTGAAATTTGTGAACATATTCGATCCTAGAACTATTAAGTTGTTCTTAATCTGAATTATTTACTGATACTCTCATTTGTCATCCTAAGTTGAGCGATTCGAACCACAAACATCAATCAATCTTAAGACTCAAAAAGGAATGACCTATCATCTCACACCTCACTAGGTCTGCCAGGCTTGTTATACTTTTGTTTTCATGTCCGTTCTCTATTCTCTCTTTCTCTCTCTCTCTCTCTCTCTTATACAAATATTCATTCATTATGTCTGAAAAAATAAAAGACTCTTCATAGTTTACTCCTAGCCCAATTCATCTGTTTGATCACAGAATATATTTCCACGCCGAGAAAGCTTTCTCGAAAACAATCCCCGTTACGTTATAATCAAAGTGGAGTTGTTGCGTTTGTTCGCATCTGCGTGGTGTGCGCCTTCTGATAAGGGTTCAACGTTTATAAATGGTTTGTCGTCTACCAAATAATATTTCATCTGGTCAGTTTCCCCAAAAGTTTCACGAATGGAAACACTTATCACTCGAATAAATCTGTTGCTTACCACATTAATATGGGGTTGTATTTGTGAAAGAGTAACAAAAAGGGATGGAAGTTATCATAGCTATTTGGGAATAGTGAGTTTGAGAAACAATAACTGTATTTAATAGATGGAATGGGAACCTCTGACGTAAAATGAATCTAAAGAAAATTATTTTGCCACACTTCAACAAAAACACTGTCTTTCGACGAGCGTTTTGCTCGTCATCATCATCGGGGAAGAAATTTATATCATCTTCTGGTTAGCGAAACACGCGTCGTCAGAGAGTATTTTTATCTGGTATTTTTTTAGAATAATATCATTATTTGAATTAAAAATTGATCAATTCAAGGTTCACAAAGAGGAATAACCGAGAAATATCAATAAATGATAAGAGAGTTTCAGAAGGTTCACATATGGTCGACAATGTGAAATGGTAGAAAATTTCAATGGATGATAGTAGGAAAAAAATTTAAGTAACGAATACATTTTTTGGAAATGCAATATAAAAACAACACTGGTCCGCATAAGAAGGGGTGTTCGTAAAAAAGATATACCACGAAGTTGTCAAAAGAAAAAAGGAGATTCACGAATAAAAGAAAGTATTAACATAGGTATAATCACTCTGATAAATGATGAGATCATTGGGAAAGGTGGGAAGAAATGGATTTAACTAAATGTTTGTTTGCGTTTTCCAGATACGTAAATACAATTAAACCAAACCACCACAATAAATAACTTATAAAACAGTGTTATGGATTGCCATCTCCAAGATTCCTACTTTAAAAGTGGAAATTTCGAGTTTGAAGTCGAAGTTAGGAGAATAAAGCCAGGGCCCAAATTTTTACTCGCAATTTCGGATTTGAATTTATTAACTAATGATTGGAGAAATAACCACGTTTAAATTGGAAGCGGTATATTTTTAGGAGAGATAAGTTTTTGGGAAAAAACGTTTTTTGGCTTTCACTTCTCCATCTTCATACAAAAATTGTAGAAAACTGCCTAAGGAAAAAAGTGATTGAATTCAGAATAAACTCTTCATAAAGCTATGTACATAAATTATGCACGAAAGTTACCTTCAGACATAAACTAAAATTAAAAGTCCTCACGAAACAACTACTTTTCTATGAACATTGAATTACACGAAAGATAAAATTCTTTTGGAACAAATTCCTTCGTATTAGTTTGTACTCCAAACATTCATTATAGAATTGAATCATATATCATTCAAAGGAACAGTACACAATATATTACATGATATAGTCACAATATGAAATTTCACTTACGTGGAACACTATCATCCTCAATGGAGGACATCGAAGTTTCGGAATGAGACACCTCACTACCTCATCAGCACCTATCTGGATAATATAACGAGATGAAGCACAAATTTCATTCATAATTACAAATTTATGTCATGGATGGAGAAGTGAAAGCCAAAAAGCTTCCTACTCAAAATAATCATTTTATCACACTTTCTGAATATGCATATGCGCTCTCCATCTTTCCGAAGCTATTAGATATTGAAAAACTTTATACAAATATAATGAGTGTCTCATAAAGAACAATTCACTTTCAAATTTTTTCTTAATATATTTTGTAGTCAAAAACAGCAAAACATGTTTGATACAATGTTTTTCCTTGACTTCATCCCCCTGCCATCCAGAGCCATCTCGTAGTTTTACAAATAGAAACAAGTGTCAATACTTTGATTCTACAGATACTGTCAGTCTCTATATGACGTTGTTATCGTTTTGTATTTTCATGAATAAGTTCTCGAGAAATAAAGATGGACGTATTTGGTAATCAAACTTTGTTTTATTGACAGTAGTTTTGTTTTGCAGTTTCTACATATTCTGTTTAATGATTGAACATTACAAAATTCATCTCTTTATGTCAGTATGATTGTTGATGTGGGAAATGTGTACCAGCAGTAATGGAAGACGCATTTGACTTGATATATTTCTATTATCAGAACAATAATATGCATCAGATCTGATATGAAATTCATTAATCAATGCTCAGCCTTATAAAGCTCAAATTTGATACATATGCACCTCACAACTCAAGTCAAGGAATATGAAGGAGTTTATTTGGAAATTTCACCCCAATGGGGTAAAAAGGGAGCTAGACCTTCTTTCCGACAATTTTTAACATTATAAACACGTAACTTGGTATTTTGTATCTTGGTTAGATACAAAAGAACTACTACATATGGGTTTTTCTAAATTCTACCTTCGAGGGAGACAAGAAATAGACGTTATCTTCTCATGGCAAGCTTTTTTTGTCATTTTCAACATAAGAAACCAAAATTTAGTGTAATATTTCTGAATCAGATGTAAAAGGCTACATATCGATACAAGAGGTCAGGAACTGCGTAGGTCATCATGGGGATAACTTTAAAAATAAACAGTTTTAGATACAGCTTTGACTATTCTATTGGTTATTTTTCCCCACCATATAAATAACCAGTTTAAAAAATTCGGTATCGATATGTTGGAATTGGGCAAAAATCAATCCTTAAGATGTTGAAAAGCAGCTAGACCCGCTGGTTGCACTTAGGTTAGGTCAGAAGTGAGTAGGTCTATTCGACCCCCCACCGCAACCCACAAGGGATTATTGTGGCTCACACCCATTCCTAATTGCACTTAGTTAGATACTTGAGGACGTCTATACCTGTTTTTTTTCAATATACCTCTAAGAGGTGGAAAAAGGTCCCTCTCATGGTTCGAAATAGCTCGAAACGTCTCGAGGTGTGGCTCGTGAAAAACTCTTGAAAACATACCTTTTCGCATCACAAATCGTACCTCCCAAGTGTGTATTACGTCAGAGTTCCTGAACCGTGTATAAAACTGGCAACCTTGTTCTATATTCTTGTAATTTTTACTTTCTTGGGCTCCGTTACTAAATTCGTTACATAATCGTCGGTAACATAATGGTAGGCGTAGTTATTCTGCTTAAAACAGAACCTACTACCTGTAATACTTTTCTTTTTTTTGCACCTTTCTTATTTCACTTTCAATTTCAGCATACCGTCACATTTTGCTACTAAACACATATACTTGTGGACTTCATTCCGACCATGACACCCTCGTGCCATCTTAGAGGGTTGTAGTTCTCTGCGTCACCTTCCATATTCCGGTATTTCTAGGTTTTGCTCTCTTCAAATGAGAAAAACATAGTTTCCAGATTCCCATGAGAATTTCGGAATATCAATTTCAAATTGTTTTCAACATATTGAATGTTGAGGTGGAATAGTTGAATGAATCAAGAGAGATAAGGCTATCCTCATTTTCTCTCGCATCGGTAAAATCAGTTTTTGACGAAACGCATGTCGTGAAGTAGAGGAATGTTTCGAATAACTAGAATACATCGTACATTGTGAATTCTTTATGCTAACTAACCCTTGAAAACAAGTCATGCGGAAAATAAAAATAGCTGATTTGGATAATAAACATCAAGGGGTCTGAGGATCTGTTCACCACGCGACATTAACAAGATTTAGGGAGACCATTCCCGACATTTCCAACGTATATACGAAATTGTTGGGTGCGTGAGTTAGATTCACGGGCCATGGATCAGACAATCAGATAGGACCATTGAACAGCTACGACGGACGTTTCATAGCGATAGCCAACGACTGAAAGGAAATTGAGTTGTTTTTGCGTCTTTTCTTCCCTCTCCCGAAACGATTTTGTTTTTCGAATGAGGCTGAGGTTGACACAAATATTTTCAAACAAACGTAAATTTGAATTCCCGCAGCCCGAATTTTGCATAAACCATAAAAGTCGAAGAATTGATGAAAGCGGATGAACTGTAACTTTCAACTAATAACGTTAACGCGCGGTGTGTAATTGATTTAGATTTACTATTAATAATTATTTTTTTCTCACAGGAGGCACCAGAAAAGTAAAATCGTGATGAACACTGTGAATAATAACTCAAAACTTCTTCAGTTTTCAAAATATTACCAATATAATTAATGCGATCTGAGAGTAATTCCAAAATATCTATATGGCACAATGATCGTTGCATTAAAAATATCTTCCTGGTAAATCTTTGTGACAAGTAATTTTGTGCATTTAGGAACAGGTGATGTGGTTATTTGGGAATTTTTTTGATTTTATCAGAAATTAACGATGTAGTTGGATATTATTAACGGTTTTTTGAGCCACAGTACGTAAATGTTCGATGAAACTGAGATTTTTGCAAATATTGGTTGATAAAATCTGAGAACTATGAAATCTAATCTGTAATTTGATAACTATAAGTGTGTCAACAATAAAACAGAAAGAATACAGTGGTAAACAGCAAATATTTCAATCAATGCCCTCTTGTTATCATATTATCTCTTAATATTCATTTCTTACGGTTTTTTGAGTGTATAAACTATAATCTGAAAAATAAACGAAGTGAAGTCAATAGAGAATCTGCTGAAGTATAACCCAAAAAGTTACTTCGTAATATAAACCACTGAAGAGTTCAATTAGTCAGCAACCTAATCAATTTCAATAAAATAAAATATCCATACTTAGCTTTCTTCAGCGATCAACGTTTCGAAAAACAAACTTTCTCTGTTTTCAAAACCCAAAATTCACTGAAACCGGAAAAAGCTTTTTTTTTCTGAAACGTCGACCACTAAAGAAAGCAAAGTATCAGAATTTTATTTTGTATTTGGAATTTTTGTTTCAGTGTCATTGATATTATATTGAATAAAAGATAGTATTTGGTAATTTTCCAAAGAAACTGAAACGAAACAAAGAATTCAACACATTTTTTGTTGGAATTCAACAATTATTCAACCAACAAGGTAGGTATATAAACTGTCTACAACGTTTCCGGATTCAACCCCTTATAAATTATTTTGGGTGGTTATGTAGAAAACCAATATATTCAAAAGTTGAATGGGAGAGAATTCATACACATCATCGAATGGGGGAACACTGAATGTCGCCTTCACATAGATGAACAATTTTATTCAAATATTTTGAATCCATTCATTACAGTATACGACAATGTGTATATTTCTCTTAACAAAAAGGTTCATCGTATCCATGCTGCTGGGAAAGACTCCATGTTCTTAATCATATAGTCGCGAAAGTGATTTTGGTGAACCGGCTCCGAATTCATGACAGAGTTCTGCTCATTTTCCTTCAGGACGAAATCAAAGTCATGCAAATAAAGAGATCTCGACATATTTTTTCCATCTAGCAGCATAAGCAAAAATAATTCAGTTAATCATTTTGGGTTTTTCAATCATGTGCCTGAGGAGACGTAATTAAGCCAAGAATTGAAGTCTCCTTCATTTGCCCGGCCAAGATTGCTAGCATTTTTTTCTGCACGACATTCCGACATTCGTCTCTTTCTAATCAACAGAATAGTAGCTAATAGATGATGGTAGAGAAAAACTACATCAGGCTACATTAGATTTGTTTCTGACTGAGGTTAGAGAAGGAGAATTCTTATGATTACAGCACCTCTAATCGCCTCTAATTCACCACAACAGATCAAATATTCTCTAGATCATTAGATAACACCGATATCTGATCGATGCCGTAGGAGTTAAAAATGTTGTGGTAAAGCCCTCTAGACTGGAATATGTCGATGATTACAGTTTGAGACGGAATGATGGAATAATGAGAATGCAAAATGGTACCAGGTACTTCGCGTCATACCCTGCACCTGGTATTAGGAACCCCCTTATTCAAGCAGGCCTTTACGAATCCTTTGGTATCCGATGACAGCCCACTTGATATGACGAAAATAAAGGGCAGCTTTCCGGATAATTAAAACTGTAGTTGAAAAAGACGCCAATCGTTGGCTTATTCCTATTTAATACTTTACAGCTTTGTCGCCTGGCCACAACGTTTCGTGTCGAAAACCAGAGAGAATTCGTTGATCGCTCGGACAATTGTCTGTGTCTTTATAGGGTCTAATCAGAAGTATTCTATTAAACTCAAAAGTGCAAGTTTTCTTTAATGTCAGTTGAGATGAAACCACGAAACAACGATTCCTCTCGAGTTGCGCCAACTTCAATTGTATCTACTATTGATATCACCATTATCATCAAGATGCTTCAGTCATAAAACCAAAGGAATCATTCATATTCAAGATTTCTACTGCAGATGTTCAAGTATACAAGAAAGGTATTAAAGGATTCTCTGACGATACAATCAGAATAAGGTCTGTGAAATTTCAAGAGACAATTTCAATATTTTTTTCTCATCCTCTTGCCGAAATGCATTTAGCCGGAGCTATAAAATCCAAGATGGATATTGCCATAATTCCTATTCCCTATAAAAAATAAATATGGAACTGGTATGACCGAGTTATGTCTCAAATAGGCTGATACTAAATTGAATAGTGTATAATGATTTCAACACCCTATGACAATATCTATACTAACCATCAAATGGCTAGTTTGAACCCAAACGATATTAAATACAGAATCATAGAAAGCTAAGACGAATCGTTCTATATCCGTTTGATAAACATAGGCTCATTCATTGGAAAACCATATACATATTATTCTTGTGTAATCCAGCAATGCTATCCAGCAATGCTATAACTGAGAAATGAGATTGGATATGATTGAAGAATTGAATATCAAAATTTCAGATGTCCACTTGGGATTGTATTCAAATGAGAATGCTTCGGTCTCCAAATCGATTCAGATACCTCTGATAACGATTTTAGGGAGCTGAGAGTAATAAATGCAAAGAACTCGTCACCCTATGCTTCACTACTGTATGCATATAACGAAAAGCTATTTCTTCTCGTTTTCCCATTTGAATGGTAATTTTTCCGGGGTCATCCTATTTACAGATTTTGAATTTAGATACGGATGTTTATTTGATGTTATTATCTCTTCATTTATATTGAACGTCACCAGCAGGGGAGCATCTGAACCATAAAATCATCAGATAACCGCTATCATAGATCTCGGAGTTGAAATGTGAATATAGGAACAAAAAAATAATGCGATTCAAAAGGACATATTTGACTTTTCGAAAAAATTTGGGAGATAGTTAAAAAGTTTTCAAATCGATACTGTATGAAACCGAAGCCAATTTCTGAAGAACTACAAGTCTCAAAAGTCGATACTTGTGCGTGCTAAAGATTGACGAGGGCTTATTTTTCAATGTGCTCATTCTATCTTATGTGGAAGAAGAAAATCTTCCAAGAAATGCCAAGAATTCTTCACATACATAAGCAAACTATATAGCTATTTACTTATTACTGTGCAGTTCGAAGATATATTTTATTGATTCATGTAAATGTATTCATTGTATTTCACCACAATAGAAAAATTTTTCGAAACTTCCATTATCAATCTGTGATAACCAATGAAATATCGGATTTTAGTAAATTCAATAAAACCATAGATTCTTGAAAGTATTCAAAGTATTTTAAGAAATTGAAGTGGTAGAATCTTGGTTGAGTGATAGAATAGCGTAAGCTAAACTCCGCCAAGATAAAAATAAAAACCATTTATTATTATTATCTATGAGTGTAAATGAAAATTTGGTGAGAAGAAAATACTATTGAGTCAAATAATTCAGGAACTTGATTGCATGATACAATAAGAAACACCCAAACTGGATGGCACTTCTTTCATTCAATTAAACTATTATGATCTACTGTACAATGAAGGAGAAATAAATAAGAATGATGTAATAATTATGTATGTGATAAAATAACATTGAGTTTTAATTTCGATTTCGTATCTTTCTGTCAGGTTTATGGTACTAGAGGTAAATATTCAAATTTAAAAATTAAAATACTCTAATAACTGCTTTTTATCAGCCACCCTCGATTGACTTTGATCTGCTCATTCAAGATTTAGAAATTAACCTACCAAGAACTGAAAATTTTCATGTTGATAATCACTTGATCATAGATATTGAAAAGAGTGCTTGTCAATTGTATCTACTGGATACATTTATAACCAATCATAAGACAATGTAGCGGCTATTAGAAAAGAATGAACACACACCTCAAGATGTTAAAAATATAATCATTTTTCAAACATGTATTGAGAATTTATGTGTTCATGAATTCAGGAGCTTCTACCAGTCACAAAATCCTTATTAGTGAACAAAATTCCAAAACAATGAATTGTAGAGGTAAAAATAGGAAAGGAAAGAAATGGGGCTTACATATTCTATCAAAAAAAAATTCGTCAAAGAAAGTCAGAGTCCCGCCCAGAAAGTATTGAAATGAAAACTGATTTACCTTTCGACAAAAATTTTTGAAAATGAGAACAACTCTAGAAAATTATGCTCAAGAGAATGAAAACACAATTGGAACAATATTCAAGTCAAATAATACGGTGATTATTTATCGATGCAGATGACAGCAAATTAACTCAACCAATTTGAGTAAGAGTAGAAGAATCTCTTGTCAAACAAACTAGGAATCCGAAAACAAATAAACCAATTTTTTTATTTTGTCACCAACTACTATATGTGAAATAAAACTTCCCATAAGTGAGCATAGTTGGGATTGAATAACTACAGAGTTTTTGGTATCCTTACTTCTTGTACAGAGTGGGCCAAATTGGACTCTTTCAAAGGAAAACTCCTGTTTCCAAACTAGATAGATGGAAATTGATGACTGTTTGTTTGTTTCTATGGAAACATTTCCGAAGCACTTTTTAACGTAAAATTCAATTATGTAAAAAATAAATTTTTTCATATGAGTTATTGATGAAAAAAAAAATTATTGAAACACCCTGTATATTACTACATATTTCAATAGAGTTTAAAACTACCGTTCCAAAAAAGTAGCACAATTGATGTTTTGCTAGAGTCATCTTTGAAATATAGAACTTGCACTGATCAAGCTTTGGACGACGCGACGCGGCGATAAAACAGAAAGAAATTGTTCAGAAGCAGCTATCAAATGTTGAAAAAGCTCTTCACAGCTGTAATTAAAATGCATTGTTCCAATAAAACTGATAACAATTCATACTATATTTACTAGTGATAAATAAAACTTCAACAATAATAATAATAATGATAAAGAATAAACAATTGAATAAATTTTTTCAGAGAAAGTATTCGAACTGTCTACTAGCTTCTCCTACACATGGGCGACACCTTTTCTGAACGGTTTCTGCCGAATTAATTAGTTGAATAAGAGTGAGAGAAGCAAAACTTTGCATCACTGCCGCTTCCCATTCGTATCTAAAATTGGTCGGAAATTCAAAAAAAAGATCTTCCAACCTTCTCCAGAAGTAAAAGTCCATAGGCGTTAGGTCCGGTGACCTGGCCGGCCAACGGTTGAGTTCTTGGTTGGCTATGTAATTATTACCAAAATTTGCAGCAACAAAATTGGTGACAACTACAGTGTTGTGAGACGAATCCCAGTCTTGTTGAAAATATATTTTTTTGAGCCTCGTTAGTGACAATTCACCAACAAGGAGTTCAGTATTTTGCCTTAAAATTTCTTAATACCTCTGAGATATGAGAGTGACATTATAAATGAACGGGCCTATAATTCTACCCCTGAAAACACATGCCCATACATTAAATCCAAATCTTCTTCTTCTCTGCTCCATAATAGAATGAGGATTTTGTTGTGCCCAAATATAAGAATTGTAGTGGTTGAAAACGCTGGCACTGCTCACATAAGCTTCGTCTGTCCAAATACAATTTAACGAAAAATCACGCACTTGGCTACAACTTTCCAGGAACCACTGACAAAAAGCCATGCGACATTCAAAATCTGCTCAAATCAAAATTTGACAGCTACCAGTGAAGATTCGCCGCTTCGTTCAAAGCCTACTTGATCAAAGTGTGCGTTTCAAAGTCTACGTGAGGTGCAATCTCACCTACTTTTGCTTTGAATCCTGTTTGGGAGCCGGTCAAT
>WOGR01009517.1:0-11313 GCA_015342045.1 Leptinotarsa lineolata | reverse complement strand
TGGAATCAACATGTGATACATTTTTGGAATCAGCTCAGCTAGAGTAATCCGAAAATTGAGACAAAATAGGGGTGTTCCATTTAAAAAAAATGACCGTGACGTCATTACTCGAACGTAATTCACCCTGTATATTAGATTATTATTTCAAATTACGGTAAATTAACATCAAAAATAGACATGTTTCAGAATTATTTCTTAAAATGACCCGTTTAGCTAAAAATGAATTTGTTCCATACTTTACGGACACAGTGTATAGTATCCAATAGTTCCAATTTAACACTACAATGTAATACATGATCAAGACGATACAAGTCACTACGACGTACAGTTGAATACAATGAATGAAATACCTACATTCAATAAAAGAGATACACTTTGGAGTTTTTGTAAATTCATTCAACCATTCGATTCTATCATGGTAATAAACTATGTTCTGGGACTCTGCAGTACAAAGTTTTCTAGATGCGATTTAAATGTATTTTTGTTGCAAATAGATATTATGCATCTAGGGATAGAGGTAAACATTTTAGTGCTAATACAGGACTAGCTTTTCTGGGAAATAGAATTTTTTTAATAGTGGGTGTGTAAGTAGTTGACGCCCCCTGTTTGCATACTGATGGATTGGGTGAGGTTCTTTGTCAATGCTGAAGTGATATGTTATGCACGTATTCAAGTCACTGAGATGAAAAAATTCATTCAATTCATGGCAGCAAACTGTATCTGCCCTTCCGAACTAGAATTATGACAAAAAGTTCCCAAAACTTGTTTTCACCACTTTATTGTAATAAAATTGAAAGTTACTTGATATCGATAACTGAAAAGATGATCATTACCAATAACAGTGAATGAACTAGCGACACAAGTATAGTGGGTGAATTTATTCAGTTCGGACTTCCATTGTCTACTATTATATAAGAATAATAATAATAATGTTTATTCACAGAAAAAAAAGTTTTACATAATAAGGTTCAAATGTGAATAAACAGCGGCAACACGGAAGCAATATAAATATTGCTTGTATGTGTTATGGCCATGCTGAAGCTAATAATGATAAAAACAAAACAGAAAAATAAATGAAGCAGTAATATTATTTGAAATGATTGGAAATCTCTAAAATAACCAATACAATTGAAAAATCAAAAGGGATAGCTGAAAATAACGAAAATATCAAGCAAAAAACTCTGAATTGAATTTACAGTGAAATAAAGTATAAGTAAAACAATTGAACAATTGAAACAAAAAGAGTAAAATTGAAAATTAAGCGATTTCAAGCCACGTTACTTCACGACGTTTCGATTGTTAGTATCCACAATCGTCTTCGGACGACTGGACTAACTTCTCCGAGAGATGACTATTTATGGTACTTTCACTTATCCCCCCTGTCACTTATCACTTATCTCCTCTCTCCGCTTCATCGGTTTAGCGAGAGATGACCGGAGAGATTATGGGGAGATTATGGGTTTCCATATGTTGCGTATCTCTACGCTAGATTGGCTTCTTTGAATTTTCTTCTGAACCGGTGTTCTTCCTTGTGTATAATCTCAGCTTGGGACCACTCGATGTTATGTTGATGAGTTCAAACATGCTTTGCTATTCCTGATTTGCTGGTTTCCCCTCGCAGTGTGTAGTTTTTTTGCTCGGCAATGCCTACTTTCAATGACCTCTTGGTTTCACCGATATAGGATTTTCCGCACTCCGGTAAATGCAATTCTTAGTATCGCAGTCCGCGTTTGGTGGTTTCCGTAAGGCTGCTATGGATAGTGTTTCCGGATCTGAAGCAGGTTCTGATGTTGGACCCAATTCTTCTTGCTGTTTAGCCAAAGTCTGTTCCACCATCACTTTGGAGTACCCATTCCGTTGAAGATCATTTTTGATGATGCCTAGTTGTTTCTCCAGACCTTGATGATTCCTCTTTTAGTCGTTTGATGGTGGTTGGATTCGTGATTCAGATACTTTCTCGTGTGAGTGGGTTTTCGGTATACAGATATTTCCCAGCTTGTGTCGTCTAAGAAAGACAATTCGTCGTCGACCTCCTTCTCCATTGTGAAAGTGATGGAAGGTCTCACGTTGTTGATGTGCTTCAGGAAGGCTTCCAGTTCGGTATTTCCATGGTTCCATATTATCATCATATAATATTAGACAATGGAAATCGGAAACATTGTCAGTCACCTTCAAACAAAAGTATAGTGGGTGTTCCAAAAATGTGTAGGTATTTTCCCGATGTATCGATCATTTTTTAGAAAGGAAATGTTTTCGACTACGTTTCAAAGGTTAGAACTACAACAGAAATGATTTTTCGTGAAAAAACAAGGGAGACAAATCTCGATACAGAAATCATTGCGAGTTCTTCAACCCGTCGAGCGGAGTCTTCATTCTCAAATTCTTCGAAAAAAAAGAGGATCATGTAATTGAAAATGTCTTTCAATGTCTCATCCACGCCTGCTTTGCTTTTGTAAAACGGCCTATTGGTACAGAAGGTATGGAAATTGGTAATGCCAACAATTGAACCTGATTTTTCGAATCGTATATATCAAATGAGTTTGGAAATATTGTTCGCCAACCTCTATTCAATAATACCCACAGATTATCTTCAGATGGCTGTCGTATATTTTTGAGTATCAAAAGTGCTATTTTCATCTTATAAAATGTTACAGCGAGGTGAAGTGGCATGTGATACACTTTGTTTTTATATATGTCTCCTCGAAAAAATCGAAAAACTCAAGTTGAGTAAGCAAAAATGCAATTCAATTGCACTAAACAGTCATCTCTAGATGTCAATTATAATTGTGCACATTTTGTGAGTGACAGTTGTAACAGTTTTGTTACAACTGCAGTTTTTTTCAATTCACGAGGTCTCTCAAAAAATAAGGTGAATTTAAATTTTTTCTATGAAATATTCATTTATTCATTAATTTCTATTTTGTCCCCTTCGAAGTGGTCCCTTGTGCCAGCGTTTTTTCCAATGCTTGAAACAGTTCTGTTCAGAAGATTTCTGTTCAGAAGTCAAGTGTCAAGAAGTCATGTCGTTCAGGAGTAATATTGAATCAAAATACCGCAAAAACTCTTTGAACATTCTCAAAGTTGCATTCTCATCTGAAGATTTTGAGATTTGCAATTATTATATATGTGAATATGATCTGCAATCAAAAATTGATACTGAGAATCATATATGAAAACAAAACATCAGATTTCTCGTCTGACAAACTATATCAGTTGAGTCGCGAGAATGATATGGACAAATTTGAGAAGGGGTATATTTTTAGGAGAGATCGATTTTTGTGAAAGATAGGTTGTGACTTTCTACTTCCCCATCTTTATACAGAAAAATAAGGGAATCTTCTTCACTCTCAGGGTCGCGTTATATCGATGATTATGAGCTAAGACCGCATATGCTGGACATGCTGACAGCAAGTGTATTAGGATATCAAGTGCCTCGTGGCAGGTACTGCAACTTGTTTCAGGAACCTATATAACCATCACATGACTGTGGTAGACTGAGGTTTTTAAGAAGCCATTCTTGCAGACCATCATGAAACCCTCAGTTTCCGACTTCAGCCCACTCGACCTGAGGAAAGCGAAGGTCAGGTAGTTTGCTGAGCCAAGATTTTCAATATTATTATAGAAAACCCCATGCATTGGCTTATTCTTGTGTTGTCACGGGGGTGGAGTGATGGGCCTTTTGCTGATCGGGTTCTCACTCAGTGACATAGTTCTGAGCACCACGTTCAGTTTCGAAAACTAATCCGAGTTTACCAGCTGCTTGGACAGCTGCCCTCCAGATAAATGCTACAGTTCCTGCTCTCTCATACTCGTGGACTATATAGAGGAAGGGATCTGAACTTCTGACAATATACAGGCTACATCCAATATCATTCTGTCATTGGGACACTCCAAACTCAAAAGTTCACGACTTCCCTGTTTTCGGGGAAAGTAAAACCGTGGAAAGGACGATTTGGGTTCTCCACTGCTGCTTCCTCTTATGAGTGGAGTTGTACCACCGCGAGTTATACGGCATCCAAATGGTGTAGGATGCTTCCATCTACGAGCTGCACATCCTCTCTGTAGTCTCCGCATCGTATTTTTTTGAGATGGACCATTGCACATTTGTCTATCCCAAATTTCATATCAATATCATGCTTGTAGTCTTCCACCACCCCCAAGGACTGATGGAGATCCTTTTCTCCAGAGACATAAAGAGGCATAAAGTTTGAAATCATCCATATATATCGAATGGGTGAACTTGTGCCTTCGGTTTCTAGGGATAACACAGTTTTTACCTCGAGTAATTCTGAGCGCCACGAATAATGGCAATAGTGAGATGCAGAAGAATAGAGGACTGGGAGAATCACTTTGTTATACACCTCTTTTGAAAGTGATCCACCCTCTTTGTACTCTAGCCTGACCAGATTCATGGTGAAGTGAGTCCGCCAGAGTGGTATCAGTTATTCAAGACATCTCACTTTTTTGTCGGGTACCACAAGGCACTTGAGCAAATGCAAGATGAGCTCATGCAATGTTGTATCAAATGCCTTGCGGTGATCGATCCAGCTCATAGAGAGGTTACGCTTATATCAGCAGCGTTCTGGATGATATAAAAAGATGAAGTACTCATCCATTTGCAAAGGAGGGTGCTGCAAGTAGCTTCATCGGACCAGAACCTGTTATTAGCATTGCTTTAGACTTTGCCAAACAAACATTGAACACCTGGATGAGAAGTAGTTTTAAAGACTCTGGCAAAATCTTTCAGGATTGACTCACTCCAAGGCGTTCATTCACCCTTCGAAGCTTGAAACCAAAAAGTTGTTGGACTTCAGTAGGGATGAACTACGACATCTAACAGGCCTCCTTACAGGTCACTGTCGTATGAATCATCATATGCAGAGACCAGGACTGTCAGAAGATAGTGTGTGTCGCCTCTGTTTGGAATATGATGAAACAGCAGAGCACATACTTCGTGCCTGCCCCGCCGTAGACCGAATCAGGTGTTCAGAGTTTGGTAGAACCACACTTTTGCCATCTGACCTGAAAAATCACTCACCATACAAACTAATCGGCTTCGTCAAGAAGCTGGGTTTATTTGGTCGAGTCTGAATAGGTGTGAGCCACAATAAACCCTTGTGGGTTGCGGTGGAGGGTCGAATAGACCCACTCACTTGTGACCTAACCTAACCTAACTCATTTCATTCATAACGTCACGACTTTATGTAACGGATAAGAAAAATCAACTCATGTCATGATGACGGTATGCAAAGACGTTTATACGCTTATTAATCAAGAAATATTATTTTTCGGAAAAGAATATTACATTGTAAATAGATTCGATTGCTGTCTCGTTGTTGAAGTTTTTGCGTATCCTGCAGAAAAATCCCAAGGTTTTGCTGTAGGAATTCATGACATAATCCAAATGGAGAGTGAAAGTCATTTTTGTATCAAAATAGATTCCAAGATCTTTAATTTGTTCTACTCTGTTAATAATATTATTGCCCAGAGAGTATTGAAAATGTATCGGTATGTTGTTTCTACAAAAAGATATACATGCACCTTCATTGATGTTAAGTTTCAATTCATCGAGGATACAGTATTCTAAAAAAGAATTGAGGTCTTCTTGAGTCTTCGAGCAATCTCTAATCGTCGTTACTTTTCTGAAGATTTTCAAGTCATCAGCGTATAATGATACTTGTGAATGCTTGAAGCAATCTTTAAAATCATTCATAAATACTAGAAACATTAACGGACTCAAATGTGAACCTTGAGGGGCTCTCGAGGTTACCACAAATGGAGTACATCTATATGTATTTACGCTTACTAGGTGACTACGATTATAAAGATAGGATGAAAACCATCTAAGGAAATCTCCCTGTATACCGATTCTAGCAAGTTTTGAAAAAAGGAGAAGGTCGTTTGATCCGAACTAGTTGAGATCGATGAACCCGATTCGTTTGATTGAAATGACAACTCATTACATTCTTTTTGAAAATGGTGTATTTGAAAACAAGTATCATCAGCATAATGAAGGATGCAGGTACAAAAAGTTTATCCAAATCGTTAATATAGAACAGGAACAGAGTTGGCTCCAATATAGACCCCTGAGGGACAAGAATATTGTGTACGTTTAAGTATAAATGATTTCATCCAATCTAGAGGACAGCCTCTAATTCCAAGCTTATACATCTTTTCCAGTAGTATGTTGTGATCGATACAGTCAAATGCCCTGCTGAGGTTACAAAAGATTCCAACAGGACATATTTCTGCCTCTACTTTTTTTTGATAATAAGATAACACCGCTGTCTTCGTAGATTCTTTGTTCAAATATCTATGTTGGTTTCTCGAAATTATATCATATTCATGACAAAATGACATTAATCTATCTGAAAAACAATACTCGAATACTTTGAGAAAAGTATCTTTTTTTGCCATTGCTTTCCAGAACATGGAACATTTTGATGTTGCAGATTCGTCAACTGAATGTTAATATTCGTTTTTGTTTCAACTGAGGAGTCAATATGTTGTTATGACCATAACATTCAAAACGGTTGTCAAGGATGATTAAATTTAAGTTGAAACATGCGATGATGAAAATGATAGTTATATAATGTGATTATTACACGCAAACTGATCACGATGACGAAGTGAAATGAAACGTGGTAGATTGATCTCTCAATATAGTTGACAGGGGCAGTACCGAAATAGGAAATGTAACTCCTGTGGTATTATTAGTAAAATAATTTTTAGGGGAAAACAAATTTGATACTTGTTGTTTTACTTAGCAATTAAAGCGCCTTTATGAGTTCTTAGATACGGCATTAGATTGAAAATGTAAATAATAACGATACTATTCTCATGGTGTATGTTCTCCATAAGAAATATTGTTCAGCGTAAAAACCGTAAAAACATTAGTTGCTAATGAATTTTTTTTAATTTTTCTAAGCAACCAAATGTAAATACCTTATATGGAACAGTAGATATTTATACAAACAAGTATTTTCAGTATGATAGTATGTAGAAGAAGCATTTTCAGAAGTGATGATTGAGATTTCTTGCATTATGTAATACATTAACAAAAAAAGGCTTACTATTGGAAGTCACATAATTCTGGGAATGACCTCTGACATTATGCCTCCAACTGTCAACTAAGAACTGCCTCATACAGCCGCAGACCTAGGACAGATATATCAACTGGCCTAGGGATTTATGCGACTGTATTCCAAGCGGAAATCTATGCTATTGAATTGTGTGTGGAGATATTGGTAGAATCTAACCTCATACACAAGTCAATAAAAATATTCGCGGACAGTCAAGCGGCGTTGGAAGCTCTTGGCTCCTACGGAGCAACGTCTAAATTGGAAGCATATTGCCAAAAACGACTTTTCTCAATTGAAAGTCTCAACAAATTGGTTTTGGTCTGGATTCTTGGCCATACTATCCTGGAGGCCTTGTCACAGTTCACGGTGAGAGACTCGAACTGTCGGAAGAGGTGTGTCGCCTCTATTTGGAAAATGATGAAACAGCACAGCACATACTTTGTGCCTGCCCTGCTACAGACCGAATCAAGTTTTCAGAGTTTGTCAGAACTTCCTTAAGAAGCTGGGTTTATTTGGTCGAGTATGAATAGCTGTGAGCCACAATAAACTCTTGCAAGTTGCGGTGAAGGGTCGAATAGACTCACTTACTCTTGACCTAACCTAACCTTACTGTGAGTTCCACGATTTCAAAATCAAACTTATTCGTTACACTCAGAGAAATCTTCTATAGTTTTCGGATTTTTTGGAGATCTGCATGATGATACGTTGGGCTCAAATTCGACCAAATCAGCCTCGCTTCTCAACCATTTTATTTCAGCCAAACTCTGAAAACTGAATTCGTTTCGCGGTGAGGCGTGCATAGAGGATGTGCTCTGCTTTTTCATTATCTTCCAAACAGTTATATAATGTTGTTTGGCAAAGTCTATCACTTAAGACTCAGCCAATGACATGCTTTGGTCCGATGAAATCATTTACAGTACCTCTATTGAAATTTTATCACCATCTAGGCTGGTGAATATGAACAAGAGACAAGTTGTTGAGTCTTCCTATTGAGAATTTTTATGCAGTTCACTATCAACTTGGACGTTGCTCGATGAGAGACAAATGCTTACTGAAGTTGCCTGACTGTCTGAGAATATTTTCATTGATTTATATTAGAGTTTAGTTTCATTGAAATTTGGTCATCTAGGTTTCTAGCTATGTTGATATCTCTGCAACTCCATACACCAATAGTTGCTCTTGAAATTTTTCCTTTCCTATTAGGACTTCATAAGACAGGTCGTAGTTGACAGAGAACTATATTATGATGTCTGAGTCAATTCCCATAATACTGTGACTTTCAGTATCACCCACTATTTTGCTATACTCCACAAGTGATTGTTTTGTAAAATTGGCAAAATACACAATTCTGTATGTTGTTCATCTAGCCCTATTCTTCAGAAAGATATGGAAAGAAGAAATGTCTGGAAATATTTTCATTGCTGCTGACAGTGTGATGCTGATAGAATCAAAGATAGCCAGGCAAGCCTGTCTTCGTCTGAGCCGTTTTCTGTGAACCTTCCAGCAATCACTTCGTACAGTATCAATGATCTGACAATGTATTTGTTTGGTTTCCTCAATCCAATAAGAGGGAATGATACCACGCTTCGGGTGCAGGTCCTGGTGCCTCCGAACCTAATGGCATCATCACGAAGAGTTGCTGTTTTGCTTACGACCACCCATTTCTACAATTTCATGCCCTAAACAGGTCCCTTGCTAGATGTTTATCATATTTTTTTGTTATACAATGCTTCACATCCACATAAAATATGACGAGCTATCTCCTAACTTCAATGCATTTTCTGCAGTTGAGGTTCCCAATATATAGCCCTATTTGGTTCAGGTATCCTCTCAAAGTACAATATCCAGTGAGTAGCCCTTTGATCGTTCTGAGCTGATACCTATCTTGCACATTTATAAATGGACCTGGGACGGTTTCTTCACGAAGTCATGTATGTTCTCTGGTATATTTTCCAGTACACTTTATGTTTCCTATAAACTCAATTTCTGTTCTCGTTCCGTACCAGAGATTTTGGTACCTTCACAGCTGGTCTGCCACACTCATTATCACTTCAGTTGCTTGCAACGCCTGAGTGTCTTGGACCTTGTATACATTCAAAATACTGCTGTCTGCCAGTTTTTTCAGTTCTTAACGGTATTGCCAGACCAGTTTTGATGTCACTTTTGGGTTCGTCAGTGCCCATTTTGTTGAGGCCTCAGATTAATGTCCTGTGCACATTGCAAGGTTGCATATACTTCAGCCTGGAAGACTAATGGATACTGACCGATTGAGTAACTGGAATGAAGGTTCCAGTTACTCACTCAAAATTGAACATGTATTTCGGAGTCATGTGATCCGACTATCTCCCATGTATAGACAGCGATTAGTTTCATTACATGTATTGATGTAAATAACTCACATTCGATCGGGCGTGCATTGGATATTTTTGGAATACATGCAGATGCAGATAATTAACTATGAACAAAAATGAATTTTACGATAGATAGATTTATTAAAGCTTTCAATTTGAACAATTGATAAAACGTTATATATTTTTATCAGAAGTATTTTGTAACGCCACTGATGAACTATCTCATGCTCTTTGATGACCTGAATGATTACCCTTTTGTTCAGTGCCTGCTATGCCTTGCGCCAATATGGTGCAATTCAAAGAATATAACTGGAAATCGACTTGTCTTGACAATGTTTTGATTCTTTGCACCCTTTTAGGTGTCAGTCTTCCAAGTAGAGGTACTTGTATGTATAAAGTTTTAACAATCACAGGACACGCTGTGTTGGTAGCCGGTGCCGTTATTTCGTTTTTTGCTAAATTGGGCCCTCTCTTCAAAGCATATCATACTGTGATCAAAATACCAGATGAAATTGCGAACGTCTTTTTAACTCTAGCAGTTGCAATGGGGGCCATACAGACAATTATAGTGAATCCTGGAAAGTTGAAGGAAATTCGGAAGTCCCTTTTCAAATTTGATGAAACCATTGGTACCAACTACGGTCATCGACAACTGAAAAAAAAGTTTTGGATTGTCTTTTCGACAGCACTATTGATTTTTCCTGCAATCATAGCTCTTGATAATTGGGTTTGGCTCGACTCCGTGACGATCCAACTGTACAAGTACTGCTTCGTGAGGAATATTCATTACTGCCAAATGACCGCCCTTTTACTGTTGTGGTACTGGCTTGCGACTGAGATATATCATAGATTCTCAACCCTGAATAGTATTTTAAAAAATATTGACGAGAATTCCGCAAACCGCTTCCTGGTTGAAGACATCAGCAAACAGCTGAACTTCATCGATCATTCCCGCGATATTTTGAAGAGAGTCACGGAATATCATAATTTCCTCTGTGAATTAGTCAATGACGTGAACGAGATGTTTGGTTTTTCGTTTTTATTTTTTTTTCTATTCGTTATTGCGTTTGTGGTACAATATACGATCATTATAATTCTTTATACCATACTCAATGAGCCCGTGGATAACGTTAATTTTGGAAAAAGTTTGGCTTTCGTCATCTTCCTTTGGATATTTGTATTGTTGGTGAGTATTTCGAAAGTATGAAAGTATGTTGACCTCAAATAATTGAAACACGTGACAAAATATCGGCTTGGAACTTTAGATTAGGTTTTTCCATTAACCCTCTGTTATCTCCTCATGAAATGAATTCTTCAGAAATCAAAACTTGTGTGAACAAGCCATGTCTTTCAACTTGTGATTCCTGGTATGACTCAGATGATGAATTGTTGAAACACAACTATATCTATCAGTATCTCGCTTGTTGCGTTCAGGGATCGTAATATCAAGAAATTTCTTCCTGCTGTTCCGATAGTACGCCTACCTCACTTCATCAGAAGTGTTTTCTTTTCCAATGTGGAAAACTGACTGCGAAAACCTGAAGAAGTTAGCTGTTCATGTTAGCGAATCTTCAGAAACTTCCACCATAGGACGGTCTCCAAACACGACAAAAGATAATAATAATAATAAATTGTTCATGGCTTGCCGATAAAATAATTACATAACATTACACACTCCCCTAAAATAAATAATAGGTACTAAATCATTAATAAAAAAATCTACCTACTTATAATAAGGTAGGTACCCATAACCAATATAAATAATTGATATTTATAACACAGGTTAAACAAATATAAACTATAAATATGCATTTTATTCACTCGGTTATATCATTGGTGAGACAACATTTTGTTTTGTTTTTTTTTTTTTTTAAGGAATT
>WOGR01009516.1:0-11314 GCA_015342045.1 Leptinotarsa lineolata | reverse complement strand
TATTCACAAGACATAAAATCTCGACCTTGCCTTCCATACTTATCTTGGAAATGGTATGTCTATTGCAAAAAAAATAGGAGCGAAATTTTCAGTTTGCCTCGACGAAATACGAGAAATAAGCTCATTATGAGTTTACCGATTCCAATATCAACAAAAATAGAGAGGTCTTTCATATATAATGGGAAAAAATGTTTAACCATTTGCCAATTGGGATCAGAGGCATTACATGTTTCACTAAATTCAGAAAGACCATAAATAAGATAATGATTTCAAAGGCTTATTACTTTTTAGACGAATTCTATTCAGACAGAAATTTTAACTCTGTATAGAATTAAATTTCAATTTTTGTGTTTTAGTACCTTCAAGTATTTAAACGGTATGACTATTTTAACTTTTTGTTTGATTTACACATTTGACTCTGAACTGTATAGTTTGATAATGTTTACCGTGTAGATATTTATTTTTATGCATTCACTTTTTATATTCTCATGCTTTATTCTTTATATTTTTTATATTCATTTATCTCTATTTATATGTTACATGAAATTATTCATTATTATTTATTTTTTTATGTATGCGTATATATTATTACTGTCTGACTGGCCAAATGGTCAGGTAGTAAAATAACATAATATTCATCTTTCAATGTGATATCTTATATTTCTTAGACTAGTAACACTTTGTCAATGAGATTTTATCTTCGACAATAAAATATATTTTGATTTGATTTGAATAGGCTGCTTTCTCAATTAATGGAATGATAATAAAGTCGTGGGTATTAAAATTTATATAGTTTTGACACATTTCCTCGTTACTGAATTTGCAGACTTTTTTAGAGTAATAATTTTATTGTTCATTATTCAGCTAACTCAACCCGGCTGCGGAAATTGGGGATTTAAGATCGTATTTCCAAACTTGAAGCTGAAAACTATATTGTCGAGTTAATTTCGCAAGTTCCTCTGAAGTCTTCAACAATCCAACAACTCAAATTGTTGAAGTTACGTGTACGAAATATATTAGCACGAAAAAGCTTGCACTTCTGTAATTATGAACGTCAAATTCAATGTGAAGTTTTGTGGAGGATATTGATTTCAAATTGTTGTTTGATTACGAATTATGAAACTATTGTTCAGCTTTAATTAACTAAGCCGAGAATGCGATGATGTCTTTTGTAGGAAAACAAAAAGGAAATTTTCATATATATTGATAGAAGGTTCAGTTGTCTTCAAAAGCTTTCTATATTCATTGCTTCTCCAGAGTTTCTTGAACGTTTGATTTTATTGGAGAAGTTGGATATGTCAAAAATATAAAGCTCATCAGTTATAGTAGATTTACACGGGTACTGCATCTGTGTTCTAGTGTGTAAAACCCGTATAATAAAAAAGCGAGATACACGCCAATATGCCCCTCAAGGATCATTTCGGGAAAGTGATAATAGTATACGAAGTATTTAAAATAACTGTATCATCACGTAGTCTAATTCTGGATTTTAGGTTTGGCTGAAGAACAAAAAAGCGTCATATCTGGGCCATTGTAACACAGACATTTCACAAAAATTGGGTTGTGTGCTGTATTTTGGGACTAGGAATTTTCTAACTCTACCACTCTATATCATATCCTTTGAATAGTATGCTCACTGGAAAGAAAAATAAATTAGTAATATTTTTGCAATACATAAGTATTAATTCCAAGGGCATAAAAGTATATTCTTTAATTCTAACCTCGTTATTATATACGAAAAAATCATTTGAGTAAATGAAAAATGAGAAATGAAACTTCCTGTTTTAATACACGTTGTTTTTGTAACTAACGTTACTGCAGTTTCGTCCTATAGGTAAGGACATTTTCAAACGAATATTGTATTCGTTTTGTATTCGTGAAATATTTTTGGGTTAAGTTTCGGTAATTATGTATCTAATTCTCCGTATTGTCCCAGGTTCAAATCAAATCAAAATATACTTTATAGTCGAAAGATGAACATCTCGTATACAAACTTTGCACCAGTCATGTTAAAATTTTCATAACAAATTTTTAATTTCTCTCTAAAAATGTCCGTATAAGTAAAAATGTATCAGAAAAGTTAAACTCCATGATGAGTTTGTTATGTATACATGAATTGATGACTATTAACCGAACTTGATTTTTAAAATAAAGGGGATATCTGTCAAAAATAAGCAAAACGTTAACTTTATCCTAGTTGCGTTAAATTTGGCATATGGATATAAAATTGCCGTAGACACAACTTTTTCAAGTAACTTTTTGTTAAATTAGATCTAGAAATGCCCTTTTTCAATTTTTTTTCAAAAAGAAAGTTGAATTTGACAAACACTGAACGTCAGTGGGTCGCAGTTGGCCGCATCATTTCAAGTTATATTTGAAGCAAAAACAAGTGCCGAAGTTAAACTTTATTGAAACTTTTCGAAAAAAAAGTTTCCCTTATGGTGCGCACTTTAATGGTGACATTGTAAATAGGTTTACATGACAGGCAAGGGGTAAGGTGTTTTTCAACTTGGGCATGTCATATGCATCTCTCCGGAAGAAAATTTGCAGCTTTGACAATAAGACCCCTAGTTCTTTGGGAAATAAAGCATATTATTATTATCATCATAACTAAATAATAACAGTTAACTAATTCAGTGATCCAATAATTTTTCTAAAGAAAGGTTGGTTGGGTAACAGAATCATTTTTTTCTTAGAAAAATCAATTGTTTTCTCTGAGAAAAAATTGATCCTGCTACGACAATAACGTTACTAAATCAGGACAATTGATGTGTATTCAATCCACATTTACTTCTGCCAAATTACATATAATTCCTAAAATTCTTTGAAATTGAATGAATATGCAAATTGTCTTGAACTCAGATGTGCTTTACCAACTACACTTCCGTATTTTTCTTATCTTTCCAGAAACAGTGCAAATACTGATTTCCATTTTCGTACTTTATTACGTTTTTTTTCTTCAGAACTCTCATATGTAATACCCCATCCACAATTCCAAACAACTAACTTACTCATATCAATCAACTTTTTCTAAATTCAGGATAATACTAAATCTTCTTCGAAAAACACTTAATTATTAGATAATCACAACACGGTTCACGAAAAAGAAACACGTGTTTCGCTATACAATAGCTTCTTCAGGCGCATCTATACCAAATCTATAGTATGTTGTACTATACTATACTACATATACTATGCTATACTATATCATACTACACCACACCATACTACACCATACCATACTATACCATACTATACTATATTATACTATACTATACTATACTATACTATACTATACTATACTATACTATACTATACTATACTATACTATACTATACTATACTATACTATACTATACTACACTATACTATTCTATATACTGTACGATGACACGAATCTGCAGTTGGCCCCTGATGGTGAATCCATTCGTTTGTTTTTGACCCCTTTTCGCAACCAAGTGTTGTCTATCCTTTACACTTGGCTGTACTGTACTGACGAAGGTCAAGTAGCCAGAAACATGGAATGGCCACTTTCTTATGAGTGCTTGTCCAATAATTCCTTTTCAAATGTGTATATACAAAAGGAGATTTTATGGCGAGTTTCCACCAAACGGACAAAACCACAGCAAAACAGCAACAGCGACAAAACAAAAACTTTAGTTGATGAAAAAAGAAACATTTCGAAGACTTTGTGTTGCGGGTGACTAATTTTGTCAACAATTAAGTAAATTCGAGTATCGAGTTTGTTTTCGAAACTAAAACAAGTTTTTGTTTCTGTTTTTTTAAACGAAACTCGTCCCAAGCAAGTCCGTTCGGTGGAAATCCGTCTTTAACGCCTTACATTCTGGTGTTATTGAAACTGATTCTACATTGAACTTGAAAAAGAATGTTACTTGAATGTTTGACCTGAAGCAAACCTGACCTGAAACAAACCTGACCTGAAACAAACCTGACCTGAATCAACATAATCCCTTATTAGATTCAATTCTCAGCAGAATATAATTTCAGCCACTTTCTTAATGTACGAATTAATAACATCCGTTCACTTAAATACTTGCACGTCAACAATGTCTGTGATAAACTTGAAATCGCGAATTCTTGAAATTTCCTTTTATCGTCGGTATCTACTATGGCACAATATTTGAACCATCCATGGACTTGAATGCTTGCACGTCAACAATGCTTTTTCTAAACTTGAAATTTCATCACGGATTCTTGAAATTTCGTCTCATTGATAATCGTTGGTATCCACTATGGATTAGTAGTTGAAAAGAGTATGTAAGTCATTGAAAGAGATTCTTAAGAAATAACGAGCATTTAAAAACTACAAGTCTTTCAATCCATACTTTTATTCTGATAAATTTTGTACATCAAGTACATAAATTGCAAAAGCTAACAATAATGATGTCAAAAATTATGTTGAAGTGGCTGAAAATATTTCTCAAGATCCTTCTCGATTGAAGAATTTCATCAGAAGTAAAAAAATGAAAATGAAGAGTAAACTTAATGCAGGGCTTGATCACATTCCTAGTTTCATGATAAAGTATTGCATCTCTGTTCAACTTCAATCTCTGAAATATATCTATAACCACATTACATTTCCCAATAACTGGGTCGTGTTTCACCACTTCTGAAAATCATACAAAACTATCGAGGAATTTCATTTAAACCAGCCTTCTACTAACTTCACATATGTGCCTTGTTGTCTTCATGTTTTGAAAAAATCAAGGAGAAAATTCTGGAATAGTAAAAAAGTTGATTTGTAAAGAAAAACCACTTCTTTCGATCTGCTAACGTTCCGCAAAATTTATTTGTATACTCAGTATACTGAAAAGGAAAAATAGTCACAACAAATGAATAAAATTAATATAGCACTATCACAATTTGAAGTGATAACTGCTAACAATGGAAGAGAGAAAGGACTTGAACAATTTTCATTACAAAACTGACTTCCTCATGTCAAAGAACTTACATAACATACACAACTCAAGTATTGAAATTTTATCAAATATTGTTTTATCAATGGACATTTTTCTATATTGAATTGAATTTTAGTGTATGAAGAATGCAAATCAATATAATAATAATAATAATATCGTCTTCATTATCTTCTAGTATATTTAAATCAAATTAATCAGGTACACTTTATTTGTTATATGAAGATAAACGGCGAAGCTCAATTCGCATGATGACAAGTCATCTTTCAATTGCTCTTCCACTTAACCTCAGCTTCACCAACTAACCAGCTAGCTCAGTTGGTAGAGCATGGGACTCTCAAAAACATGGTCGTGACTTCAGGCCCCACGTTGGTCGCCAACTTATTATAACCCCAAATTAGCTCTGGGTGTGGGTAAGGGACACTTATCTCATAGAATTGAATAGTGGATACTTGAAGCAAGTTTTATATTCAAGAGTTCACTAAGACCTTTCCAAAGTTAGCCTGTGGAACGTCAAGCTTCTTCGAAAAGGATAGTACGTGCTGTCGAAAGAAAATAGGAAGCGTACAGATAAAAATTCACCACAAGTGAAATTTCGCAATGATAAATTATATAAACTATGGAAAAAACATTTCTGGATATACACTTTCAATACAAAGTTGACAAAGGACCACGCACAAACCTTATGGAAAGTGGATTTCGGTGAATTCTGCTGATTTTTTTGTATGATGAACTTTTCAATGTCCTGATCAAAAGTCTTCACGGGCACAACGAAAAATTTGAGAAAAAAATTATTCAAAGTTGGCAAAATGGGGAATTTGGTAGTAAAACGGGAGAAATAGATCGTGTTATTTTGCAACTTCATGACTCCCGGAAATTATAGCATGCACTTTAGCAATTTTTTCATGGGTCTTGTGTCTTTACAGCACCGTTTGCTAATGATTGCAGACCATACAGGGTGACGTATAAAGCCATAATCCGAGGAATGAAACAATAAGTTTTATAACATTATGAAAACAATAGATTGTGAGAAAGTTGGTCAATGGATATGGATATGGTTATATAGAAGATGATTCAATTGATAAATACGGGAATACCGGGTGATACAGGGAACAATAATGGAAGTCAACTGTATTACAGAATATGTACTAAAAAACGTGTTGCAAGATTTATTGAAGAATCACACTTTGTGAACTTTCAATAAAACAAATAATTTTTTTTTCCATGTATCAGCCCCTTTACCGTGTGTCACACACTTATGGTACACCCCCCTTTTCTTCTTCATTTCTTTAGCAATATTTCTGAAACTTGAAACATTGCATATGCTCACAATTTGTTTTCACAATGTTATAAAAATTATTTTTTCATTCTTCGGATTAAGGCCTGTATGGTCTGCAATTATTGACAAACGGTGCTGTAAAGACACAAGACTCATGAAAAAATTGCTGAAGCGCACACTACAATATCCGAGAGGCATGAAGTTGTAAAATAACACAACCTATTTCTCCCGTTTTAATACCAAATTCAACATTTTGCCGACTTTGAGCAATTTCTTCCTCAAAAACTTTTTTTTAGGACATTGAAAAGTTCATCATATCAAAAAATCAGCAGAATTCACCGAAAGCCGTTTTCCATAAGGTTTGTGCGTGGTCCATTGTTGCAGTATAAATGTAAAATGGATAGTTTCTTTACACATAATACAAGTGTTGATTTACTGTCTTCTGACCGTATTCTTTGTTGATTCTGGCGATGTAGGTTTACGCTTCTCCTTGGTGACGTGGACTCTTTTGGAACAGCCACCCCTCTGGTAGAAGAACCCTGTATCAGCAGTACTCCTTAGCAAGAGATCTACTAGAGTTATACTCACAGGTGATATGATGTTGGTATGCATCGTACTAGGTCTTTGTGTTGATCTTCTTCGATGGTAGAGGGATTTCAATGGAAAAAGGGGGTCCCCTTTTTGGTCGAGTTATTAGATAATGATAATGAATTTCTTGAGCTCAATGAAAGAGAAAAATTAACTGGATCAAAGTGGACAGTCAAACAGATGTCTGATCAGTTTCTCTTGATTCTTCATATCAGGATGTTCTTCCAAAGAAAATTACACTTATAAAAATGATTTCTCAATATCTCCTGGTTATAAAAAGAATAAAAATCAACTATGTCATCAAAAATGATGCAGAACAGATTTCAAAGTTTGCTAAATTTTAACATCAATATATTTCAATAATGAAAAATCTATCTACCAAGCGTTAAAGATAATTGTTTCAAATTCTTGGGTAATGAGATAGTTCACCTGCACCCTCCTGTACCAATGATGGGTAAAACTTTACTATACCAAAACCTTGGATTCACGGGTAATTTTCTATTGAATTAAAAAACTACTGATGCAGGAGATTCAAAATTATGATATTTGTAATTAAACTACGATTCAAATACTAAAAACTTGATGGATGAACCAACTATCATAGGATAACCCTGTTACAAACTTCAACTGATTCTATTGAGAAAACATTATGAATCTCATCCATAAGAGAGAAAATCAAATGACTGCTGATGATTTGAATTTTTCCAGTTCGTTTGGAGGAGAACGATCTTGACCCAAATGCCATCGAAATCTTTTCTGTTTGCCCAAATCCATTTCATTTTTCCATGGGCTTTGAATTTCAAAAGGTTCTCTTCTAATTGAATGAATACGAGGAGGAATCATGTGGTGTTGTCGTAAATTTCGTTTCCGTTACAACGTCGAAAAATTAATAAAAACTAATTTTTTACTGTGGTCCAGCGAATTTGAATCTTATGAAGGATATGTAATAAATTGAGTTTCCAAAGACATTGAAAAAATATTTCCACTAGGCGAACTATCGCCTTAGAGCTCAACTCTAAGGTTCTAGTAAAATTCAGTTTCAGTTACTCTCTGAAGTAGATATCTTGGTAAACGAAACTCACCTTGATACAGTATTTTTATTCCAATGTAGAAAAAGTGTTTCAATAGACTAATTTCTTGTTTCAGAACTTGAGTATCTAACTTTCTCAATATATCAAAGTAATAATTATCAATGTTACGTACAGTTAAACAATTTCTTACTATTACAGTATATTTTCAAGCAATGTCTATATTTGTAATATTATGATTCAGAAGTTATAATATTCAAACATACTGAGCTTTAATCACTTCAGAAATTTTTTCACCTATCATCATGCACGTCCCACTTGGAGGTCTAGCTGCAGTGGTGGGAAAGACACTAGAATCTGCAATTCTCAATTTCTTGATTCCAAACACTTCCAGATTATTATTAACCACTGCTCCTTTCTGTGGGTCAGTACCCATGGGACATGTACCTGTGGCATGGTATCCGAAAGAACTGGTTTGTCTTATAAAGCAATGCCAGTACTCCTTAGACAGAAATTTTTTATTTTGACAACCAGGAACTGGGCTTCCGTCATATTTGACCCTGAGTTTTTTAAATGGAGTAGTTTCTATTAGTTTGAAAACCAACTCGATACCTTCATACATCACATCAATGTCTTTATTTCCAGCGTCTGAGAAATAGTTCAAATCTATCAAAGGATAATCAAAAGGATTATCGGATTTCAGTCTAACGGTACCTTTCGAGTGCGGGTTAAGCAAAAATACAAGAAGTTGTATCGCATTCGTTGTGTTTCCCCATACTGCCTGGTATGTATCTTTTCTCCAGTTACTCACTTTGATTTCCAGTTCTGTAGGTGCAGTTGTCTGGCAGAATAGCTCGAAATCGGAGAACTCTGTACGTTTGTTCAAATAGGACTTATACCACCCCACTCCGTTAGAACTACTTGCTGTTGATAGAGCGCCAACACCATGCAAATAATCCCGAATTTTTTCCTCTAGCGTTTGAGCAAGGGAGTAAATTTTGGAAGAAAATATTAGGGTGTTAATAACGACATCGTCTATGAACGTACTGCCAACTTCCAAGTTCTCTATAATATCTATTCCTTTCTCTCTTAGATGGTTCTTCGGACCTATACCAGAAAGCATAAGAATTTTAGGACTAGAGAAAACTCCTGCAGAAAGTATAACCTCTCTCTTCGCCTCAGCGTAATATATCTTGCCATGACGGGTGAACGTTACCCCTTTGGCAACTTTGGTACGCTTATCAATTTCTATTTTGGTCACAAAGCTCTCTGTGGAAATATTTAAATTTTTTCGATCCAAGACTGGTTTCAAAAAAGCAGCACTTGTGTCGTGTCGTCTACCATTTTTTGTATACAGCTGAAAAGCTGACACAACTTGGCTATATGGACCATTACAATCAGAGACATTAAATCCTAGTTTTCGATTGGCCTCAAAGAATACACCAGTCAGTTGGTCTGGTGGTAAAGCTTCTTCTACGTCCAAAGGTCCTTCGGTTCCATGGTAATCTTCATCGATAGGTGTCCACGGATTTCTGTGGTTAAATTTTTCTGACTTCTTGTAAAATAGTAGAACGTTTTCGTAGGACCATGAAGGATCTCTCAGAATCTTTGCCCAATTTTCCAAAACTGCTGGATCAGCATGGTTATAAATCCCCCCGTTAATTAATGTTGTGCCTCCAAGTCCTTTTCCTTGAGAAGTAGCACAACGTTGGTTGACCTTACCTGATAATGAAACAAAAAGAAATATGTGAAAGTGTCTTCGATGGTTTCGAAATAACTAAATAACATTTCGATTTACCTAAACATGCAGTAGTTTGTGGTACACTTGTGAATCCCCAATTGTACTCGGAAAGAATAGATGGAAAAGTATAAGCAGGGAACTGAATGAAATCATAGTTTGGCCATTTTCCAGCCTCCAATAATAAAACCTTGAACTTTCGAGTTTCTGAAAGTCTACTAGCTATTACTGCTCCTGTAGTTCCTCCTCCTATTATTACAAAGTCAAAGGATCCAAATTCTGAAAATAGACCAAAATATTATATAAAATCGATAGAATTATTTCAGACTTCAATTTTTATCCTATATAAAAAATATGTGGGGAATATAATGATCAGTAGGAATCGAGTATTTGATCATGATAATTATCATTTTTATTACGAAACAACTACTTTCCGATGAATATGAATCACACAAAACCTTTTTTTGAATTAAACGGTTCTATTTTAATGCTCAAGGGTCACGAAAACCGTCAAACTTATCAATATTGGGCAAGAGAAAATCCACAAATAATCCCCGAAGTTCTCGAAAATGTTAGAAAAGAATTTATTGTCCGGCATTCACATTGCATCATTGCTGAAGGTCATCAACTTGAACATTTATTATAATTCTACAATTAATGAATAAAAAGTTTTGGTTCACCCGGTATAAATAAATATTGGGATGATTATACCAATGACTAGATGATAAGTAACGATTAGTAGACCTTTTGAATGAGGTGCCACATGACCCCTGTTTGCATTTAAAAAAATCTGTCGATTCCGTCATCACGTCAACACCGGTGACGAAATGTCTCTCATATGCGTTACATGAGATGGGCCGTCAAAAATTGAAGTTGACACCTATTTTTCAAATATCAAATTTATTCCATACATTTGCATCGTACAGTATATTATTTTAGATTGTGGAAAAAATTCAAAAATCAATTCAAAAATATTTCCAGAAAACAAGGACAAACTAACTCAAATTAGTTGAAAAATGATAGCATCTACCATAATCTGACAGTAATCTAGAGCAGCGGTCCGCAACCTTGGGGTCGCGACCCCATGTGGGGTTGCGAAAGATATTTATAGGGTCGTCAAAAAGTCAGTAAGGTCCTGTACTTATCGAGTTTTATTAAGGTTTATGCGTAAAATATAACCTTTCTTTACTTACACAATGTCCTTGAAACGGAGAGAATCGAAAATAATTACAACTGTACGTCCTGTCCAGTCCCGCCTGTCACAACCTCACCGCCCCCACCCCGATCACTGTTTCTTCGCTCAGTCCAGCCACTCCAGCCAGTCTGTCTGTTCAGTCAGTTCTAATCGCACGTGCGTACGCATGGCCGCTTTGTCGATTGCAAATACATACCTCTATATTTATAGGTACTAAATTGATTTCAAAACACGAAAGATTACTTCCGTAGAAAGTTTTTTAGAAGATTAGTGTTCTCGTGGATAACCACGCACACGGTAAGTAACTGTGCACTCATACTTGGAAAATAAAGTGAGGAGTCATCGCGGCGCGGCCATGTTGGACGCGTGGGTTGAATATCAAAACCAGAATTTTTCATTTTTTCATACGTATTTATTATTGCAGTTAACAATGGATAAATGGCTAATGAAACGCACATCTAAAGATGCAGGTGGCGGAAGTGCTGATAACGCATCACAAAACAAAAGAATTAAACACGTAGTTCTTGACAACAGTGTCGCCTCAGATTCT
>WOGR01009515.1:0-10245 GCA_015342045.1 Leptinotarsa lineolata | reverse complement strand
TCAAGATCAGTCACTTCATCTTTTTTTGGCCTGTGCCAAGTGATGTTTGGGGTAATATATCTCACATTTTTTCGCAAACAGATATTTTTTTTGAGCGTCAATTCATTATTTTTGAAGTAATTTTTTATTCGAGCAGATTTACTTAAAGGATATTCTTTGTCGCTGACATTTGTTTCACTTTGTGAAACATATTCACTTCCAAGGACATCAGGTCTCTGTTCTCCGATGTTTTCTTCTTTTGGAAGAATATCTTCCACATCGTCTTCTCGAAGAGGTGCGATTAAATCTGTAATTTCATTTAATTAGCACTAGAAAGAACATTAAAAATCACGTAGAAATACCAGAATCTGATTCCCATCCATCGTCTTCTACACTCAAAATGTCACTATCCGACAGATCTTGATGGATCAGCTCAAACAATTCGTCATGACATAGTCCTCTTTTAGCCATTTTTTGAAAAAACGCTGAAATAATTGGATTCCTTTCGGATTGAAAATAAAAAAGGTTAGAATTTTGGGCATACCTTCCAGTCGTCGAATCCCAGTGTGCATTTTCGTGTACAGGCATTTGGCAGTCCCAAAAAACCTACACAAAAACTTTAGGCCACGATCATCTATAAAAACACACACTTTGAAACCTTATTGTAACACTATATTATTGGTTCGAATATATTTCAAACTATCTGTCGAATACAATGAATATCCGAGAGACTTGCGGAGAAATGTCGCCATCTCCCTTCCCGAGATGGTAATTTGTCGATAGTTTCAGTTATTCGTTCATAGATGTCAGTTCATTTATATCTCATCTAACATCCATTAGGTATACATTCAAATGTAAGTTGGGTTCAAAGCGCTCCACAATAAGAAATTCTCTATATGTGATGATCAAACTTACGTACACTACAGTGTACGCCAGGTCTCTCGAAGAGAGTTCAAAATGATGGCTATTTCAACTCAGAAATGAGACATATGGAAAGTTACCCTCATTTTGGAATGATAGCAAAGTCCACCCACAAACGAGACGAGACATCTGTGATGAAAACTTTGCTGCTTGCTTGCAATTCAACAAAAATTGGTGGTAGAATTGAATAGATTCAGTTTGATCAAATATGTTCCCAGAAGCCACTTTTTCAGCACTCTCCTTCCTGCTGGAGGCCATTGGTGATTGTATATCTGTCTTGTTTTGAGTTTGCATACAATTTCGTACCATCGGCAAAAACACAGACGTTGGTTCTGAATTCACTTACGAAATCGCCAACGAATATATTGAAAAGCAGTGGAACAATTATAGATTGATGAGGACCATCACTCAATGCTGGATATGGTTTCGGAAGTTGGTCATCTATTCGATGAAAGATCTCAAATTTATCGTAGCAGGGGGTCAGTAACACCAACATTATGTAGTTCAAAGTGGTCTATCAGGCAGGATTTTGTCAAATACTTTTTTGAAGTCAAGGTAAATAACATCGGTTGCACGACTCACGTCAAGTTCAGGAAACCAATGGTTGACACAGTATAGTAAACTCAAAATGGTGGATTGACCACGGAGAAATCCATGTTGCTGGTTTTCCAGTACTCCACAATCTCTAACAAAAAAGTATTTGGTTCCTCAGTTATTATTCTTCCCATGCATTCGCAGACGAGGCACGTCAAGCTAGTTTGAGCATAGTTTGCAAGATCCAACTTGTCTCCATTTTCAAAAATAGGTAGTATCGTATAGTTTTTTCCTGCTAGAGGCAATTCTTCCTCATTCGGAGATGCATTCATGAATTTTGTCAAAAAATAAGCAAGTGTTTACTGGCATTGTTCCATAAAATATGTGGAATGTTATCGAGACCAACACTACTATTCATTATCATCCTTCGTATAGAATTAATGAGTTTTCTTTTCGGTGAAAGTGTTTTTTCCAATGATCTGTTCATTTATGGCTTGGCTTTCAACGCAGGGAAAATTAACAACTATCTCAGACGAAAATGATTTCTCAAAATACTTCATTGCTGTTATTCCTGGGAAAGTTTCAATTTTTGAGTCGAGAGTTTCTCTGATATATTATTCTGAAAAAATGTTTATAGCTTTTTGTACTGACAATATTTTTCTCGTGAGTAGATTTTGCATAGTATAGTTACACTATTTTTCAAAAATATTACAATGAAGTGTTATTTGAAAATTTTATTTTTCTAGGAATTGGACGAGTACAGCACGGTGGAGATCTACAATATTTTTGGGATAGAGGCAACAATGGGAATCCTAACAAATTTTCTGGAAAAGACCGATTAACACTACACCGATACACGAAATTGATCACCAACTTCGTGAAATATCAGTGAGTACTGGGACAGAATATACTTGAGGTTGACAACAAACTTCATTGTTTTTCTTATCGACTTAGATACAGGATTTGTTGTGAGTGAGAAACTTCATTGCTGATTTATACATGATACATCACGAAAAGAATCACGATGAAATGTTTTGAATATGCACGCTTGTCATCTGAGATCTGTGTTGTGAAAAGGGTCCTCCGCCCGATTGGAGACATAAACTTTACTTTCAACCTTGATAATCTGGAACATCGAAGAAAGACTTGAGATTTGTCACTATTCTAAAGATAGCGTATGAAAAAAAAAGATGATCAAAATGAGACCAAAATTATCATTTGCATTACATTCTACGGAATGTATTCAATAAACAATCATTGAAAAATTTTAGAGATTCTAGTGATACTGGTTCCATACAGGTTGAATTTTTAACTTGAATATGATCACTTCTTGAAGTAGTTTGTCTGAAAAAAATAGTGTGATATCATCTACAATTAGGGGTTATGAGAAGATTGAAGGGATAAAGAGTATTATCTTATTAACTGAAATTTCGACGCTCATGGAGTCAACTTTATTTTTCAGAAATCCAACACCCGAGATAGACCCTCTTTTCGGAAATATCACATGGCCTACTACTCATGGTAGAAGCATTGTTTATCTCAACATCAATGACACATTGGCAGTGAAGAAAAATCCAAGGCAGTGTGATGAGCAGAGGGCAATTTATGACAAATATATGAGACCACCGTTCATTTATTACTGAAATATGATACACTCCATCATTATTTTCATCATTCTGAAATGAAATAAATATTGATTTCAAACTGATTTGTTTTTTATACCCTCAAAATCAACAAATATTACAATTGAAACTACATTTGGTCGATTGTAGGAAGAGACTGAAAAATTTTCACAAAATGGAAATTTCACACCTCAAATTGAAATGAGATACATCTACAGGGTGGCCATTTTTTCAATGGGATTGTATTGGAAACTTTCAAACCATAAGAGTTAGAAGGTTAGGAAAAAAATTTGCATTCATAAAAGAAGGTCAAGTGGTTCAAACGAATTGAGAATATCAGGGCCGGTTATTGAGATATCATAAGTAAATTTTGTCATTTTGATTTTTCTTATTTTTTTCACGTTATCTCAGATATTATTGAAAAATATTGCACACATTTTTCATTTGATAGGTAATTCTCTCCAAGTTGATGTAATCAGATTTCGAATCCAACGTTTCATACTCTTTAGGCGACCCTCGACCTCATTTTTTTCAATACGGACCTGCAAATTTCATGACCATTCTTGAAATAAATTTACACGCTGATTTTAACCATTTTTTCATACAATATCATTTACAGTTGGTTTTCAGGTGATTCAGACCCTTATCCAAATTTCTTTGGTTCGGATGTCTATTGAATTTATTTTAGGTTTAATTAACAACATATGATGCGGAAATCAAATTACCCTTCTCAAACTGAATGGAACGAATCAGAATCAAAGTAAGGAACAAGTAATAATTATTTACATATTTTAAGATGAATGTCGAATTGTCCATCATTTTATGAAATGCACTTTGCACTCAACCCTCTTATATATTTGCTATTTCGTCTCCTAAAATTACCTTGTCGTGCATTTTCAAAATTACAAAAGAAAATTGAATGACACTCTATCATATATCTTTGAAATTGTCGTGAAAAGTTATTTCGAAATGTGTCATAAAATGTGCAGATCCGTATTGAAAAAAAAGGTTGAGGGTAGCCATGAGAGTACGAAACGTTGGATTCGAAATGTGATCACGTCAAATCAAGAAGAATCAACTATCAAATACAAAATGCCTGTGACGTTTTTTGATAATTTCTGAAATAACGTAGGAAACAAAAAACATTCAAAATTAGAGAATTAACTTTTCTCATGATATCTGAATAACCGGCCCTGATACTCCCGACTCGTTTGATCCAATTGACAGTGCTTCTATGAATGCAACTTTTTCTTCATTTGACCGACTTTCTAACTCTTATGGTTCAGTAGTTACCAATACAATCCTATTAAAAAAGTGTCCACTCTGTATATATAAGATACATATATCCTTCTGTGTTACAAACGTTTGTAAGGCGCGTTTCATGCACGAAATTGTCGAATTCGGAAAATATTTTACATGTGCCGTAATTAAGTAATTTTTCGTCAACGACAAAATATGTGTAAGTGGCATAGTGGCTTCTTTTCATCTGCATACTGTATATTATTATTAATAATAATTGCGCTTGTTCAGGGCACATGATTCTTGGACCTAATGATCACTCACCTCATGGTGTGGGGACTGGTCATTGGTTGATAATGCTGGCGCACACTCCCGCATGTATCGGGGCTTCTGGAGATAGGGCCTGACTAACGGATACTACGGTGAAATAATAATGATGATAATAATAATAATAATAGGGCTGAAGTCGGAAACTGAGGGGTTCATCATGGCCTGCCAGGATGATGTCTTCAACACAACAATCCACCAGAGCCGCGTGATGGGTAAAGATGTTCCTGCAAATACGGTCCCAGTTTGTATCCATCAACATAACACGGTCATAAGAGTGATTCATTACCACCTCAGGCACTTTTACTGTATTGACAAGACACCGGTGTTGCCCTACGCAACGCAAACGGAAGTTCTCCTCGACCATCAGAACAAGAAAATATTTGTCGTGGAGTTTTCAGTTCCTGGTGAGACAAAAATAGTCCTGAAAATGAAGAAAAAACGGATAGAATATTGAGATTTCCTCTTCTGACTTCACATACTCTATCCAGACCACTCTGTTGCGATGATTGTTATGTGTTTTGGAGTCCTTGGTGAGATGATGCCCTCTCTACTCTCGAATCGCAAGTCCTTGGTGAAATGATGCCCTCTCTACTCTCGAATATCAAGATCAGACATCTAAGTCAGACAAATTCTTGGCTCGCTGCGCTTGCTTTAGGGCACATGATTCTCCAGACTCATGGCTGGATAGAGAGCAGTCGATTTCGGATCGGTTTGTCGAGGAGCGGATCGTTTTTATTCCCAAAAGCAAAGATTTGTGGGTTCCTGGAAATTTTAGGCCAATAACAGATCATTTTAAGTTGCTTACAAGCATCTCATACACACTAATACTCACCGTAGTTGACCAAGTATTCGAACGTATGTATGTTACAAAAAGCTTTGGAGAGAGGAGTCGCTTGCTGTAAAGAGAACCTGTTTATCGATAAATGTTTAACGCAGGGCTCGATATAGTACAGGCGTTACCTTTCGACGACCTGGATTGATTAGCGCAAGGCATTTGATACAAAATCGCATGACCTCATCTTCCATTTGCTCAGATGCCTTGCAGTACCCAACAAAATACCACTCTGATACCTGCCTGGGCATCATACAATTCCAAATCTTCCCCCCGATTTGCCGGGGGTGTTGGAACTGGTAATCCTTCTCAATGAAAAACTGGCCTTATTGCAGAAGAAATATCCAGATATACCATTTTGTGTTTGCTCTTTCTTAAGAAAACATGACAGGTTCGTCATGCAAAAGTAGCAGTCGTTGTATTGATTTGTTGTTTTTTGCCAAATCATTTGCACTGCAAGAGGCATAGAAGAGCGTTTGCCATTTAACCAGTTACTTAGATTTGCTGCACAGGTTTGGCAACATACGTGAGGAGCCCAATCCCGATCTTGATTACCAACAACAAATCCAAAATACTTATGGTAACCCATTTTGGTCATTTGATCCATTGGCCGTTTCTGCGATTTAGGAGTGAACTGACTTATGTGGTCAGTTTACTCCTAAGCTGCAAAAAACTATCTGCGGGATTAACGCAGCTACGTTTCTGTACTTTGGACATTCATGTACTGTTTCGTACGTCGAATTCAAATATGCCATACTGCGTCTACAGGAGTCAACTTATTTTATTCACAAAGAAAACACTAATATAATACTCTTAATATTTGCGTGTTTGCTCATCTTGCTTCTCTAATTCTAACTCACCACTATTCGCAATATTAATGATCCGATTGTCAACTTGCTACTTTTATAGCGGTTCTGTATTTCTGGTATTTTCTGGAAACTTCGTGTATCGGGAGTTCGAGAAGCGGCGTTACAATTTTCATATACAGCGGAAGCCGATTCGAATACTGGGCAGAGCCGCTGTGTTGCCAGACTTTGAACAATTTCCTCAATTTAGGGGAGAAGCAAATTTGGAATGTCGTGTTCTTTGAATTCTTGTGGAAACAAGCATAACTAAAAATCTTATGTGTGAGGAAACTTTTGATATCATTTTCGCATTTAAGGACCAAAAATTAACAAACAATTGCCTTTGACATTTCAGTCGTATATTGGCTGTAAAGTAATGTTATTGTACTGTGTCGTAGTTTACACTATCAATAAAGAATTTTGTATTCTCAACATATGCTGTTTTCCTTTTGTTTGTTTTACACATACCTACTCATTCAAGTACAATGGCATTTTTTGATCGTGATAATGAAATATTTCGAGCACTTGAGAGATAATTTGAACAGTTTTGTTTATGAATGTCCTGTTTATCTATCTCATCTATGACACAGGAATGTGCCATCTTGAAAAATTTTATGGATTTCGGGGGCACTCTGATAGAAATCTATAATGTGCGTAATGAAATTCCAATAGATTAAATCAAATCTGAGAGTATATTAACGCGAAAATTGGAATACACTCATCAAATACCTGTTGACTGTGGTTGTTCAACATGGCGATCTTAATTGGAAGATATTTGCTTCTGATGTTATTGAGCATTGCACATGCTGTAATCACCGAGGTGAGTACCACTTGAATTTTTATTGAAGAACCATTTTTTTCGAAAATGTACTGTACACCGAACAAGTTCATTGAATTTTTCAAGAAAATTATTATGAACATTACTGAATGGTGAAAAAATGCCTTACAATGCGGTTCCTGCCTCTAGGCAGAAAGATAAATTATTACACTACAGAAGTTTTTACTGTAGAAATCAATGAAACAATATCACACCATGGAGAGGTAGATAATCTATTTTTACTTCAATTTCTGAAACATTAGAGAGCACAGCTCGAATTGAAATCATCAATTTCTGCAAACTAATTGTTATCATATTATCACTTGTTACAAGAAAACACGTCAGTTCTAATTTGCAAGCGTTGTTCATTCGTAAGTCGATTCATTGTTGAATTATAGACCAAACTGAACAAGTTTGACAATGACACAAAACACAATTCTCGCGTGATCTGTCAAAAACAGTGTTGCCAAAAAGATACCAGTAGAAAAAATCACTCAATATTTATCCAAGCAAAGATGTTTATCCCAGAAACAGACTTACCTACGTTGGAAGGGACGACAGTGAGACCTCTTTCACACGCAAAGCTTCACGTCTCTCGATCCCGAGAGACGTGAAGCTTGGGAGCCATGTGTCCCTCTCAGAAAAGGGATAAGTGGGGGCTCCCACAAAAGAAGTGAAAACGGCTCTTCCTAGTTGACGCTTCACACTAGTTCATGGCAGATTACCGGAACAACCATAGTGCTAGTCAGAGAAAATATCATGCATAGTTGCCAAGCCAAGATGGGGAATGGAACTACATTCCTTAGTGACGACGAAATATTGTCTGATCACTGTAGATAATTCAGCAACAGAAAAAAAATTTTGAGATTGAGGATTATTCTTTGTGGATAAATTACTGTCATTATTATTTGGATCCTCAAAAATACCCAATTATTTCATGAACAATGGAAATAACAATTTTCCAAACAGATGAAATGGGGAATATGAAAAATTATATCACTATAGCTTCCATTGATGAATTTTTTTAGTCCTGTATGGCTTGAAATTAGGTTTTTTCGAAATCCTTCTAATTTTACTTCTTGGTAGGCTTGTTGATATTTTTAAATTTTGCGTTGACGTTTTGGGATTATTTCAATAGCTCCCAAATCTACTATTTCTATCAACTCTTCAACCCTATTTGATTCATATACTTTTGGCCTTTTCTTGACCACCATCAATTCAGGCTCTGTCGAAATCATGCGAAAATGTTTCTGAAAGATTGTCTTCTTTCTGGATATCTCTTTCCATCGAGAACTATTGATAATTCATTTGAAAAAATAGGTTTTTTACACCATCGTGAAAAAGTGCTCTGGAAATAGAAGAAAGGTAACAGCAATTTTTCAAAATTCACGTTATCGAGAAACATGCTGTCACTTATAAAATAAACGATGATATATATTTCCATCATTGAGTTTGTCATAAAATTTGACATTCAGACACATCTATCTAGCTTGAAAACAAGAGTTCTCTTTCAAATGTGTTCAATTTGGACCATTCTGCACAATGAGAAACTTCAACTCCTAGTTTTGTGGATTGATGCGAAGTTTGAGATCAAATAAAACAAATGTCAGTGGTGAAGCTGCGTCCCTATTTCATAAAATGCTTATCAAAATGTCAAGCTGATAAGATATTCCCATTTTACTATCATTTCAGGAACTTGGTGAAGGTCTCGTAGTTCACCTACAAGGGGAGGGAAAAATTCGTGGTCATATCTTGAAAAGCGGAAATGGACATGACTTCTACGCCTTCCAAGAGATCCCATACGCTGAGCCTCCAGTAGGAAGTAACAGATTCCAGGTAAGTAAGATTCTGTTGAGGGTGTTTTATAAGAAACATTATCTGTTTCAATGGATTCTTCGAATATCGAAATAGTGGAACGTCGTGAAATTTTTAATTTTGAGTGAGTTTATCAGGCAGGTGAATAATAGATATAAAAAAGGAATGAAATAGGATCATAACTGTTCATGGTCTCATTGAGAATATAAAAATGATATTGCTTGTGTTTCTCAATGAATGAATGAATAGAATGTAACATTCCACGTCTTGCTTTGTTATATCAACAAAAATATCCCCTTTTCAAAATATAATAGTTATCAGAACATAAAACACCGTATCATTCGTAATTTTGCTCACAACTTCAACATTGATTATTACATTTTGGAAAAATTATGAATTAGAGTTTTTCAGATATACTCACTCGCTGATATGGGGAATGTTGCTCTATTCTGATAATCAGAACATTGAACTTGATATCTATTTCAGCCACCGAAGCACGTAAAACCTTGGGAGGGAATACTAAACACCACGAAGAATACAAAAATATGCTATCAACGTGATTCAAAATATGGCTTAGAAATGAGCGAAGATTGTTTGTACATCAATGTCTACACACCTTTGGTGAGTATCGTGAGTAGCGCGACCAAATCTCTTTCGATTCAGTTCAGGAACGTAATGGTACGAGAAAATGTGAATCACTGGTATATTTGTTAAAACTCAATATATTTCATAACATTATAAATGACCCCTTACTTGATGAAAATCAATAACAATATCCTAACTTGATTCCTTTAGGTATCTACTACCGTTATATACAGGGTCTTTCACGACTGGCGTTCGTTAGGAATATATGGAGAACGATTAAAAAAAAATTGAAATTTTGTGGTAGTGGGTTTTACAAAATGACATTCTCAACTAAAATATTTTCAACTTCCGGTCTTTTTCTGTTATACCGGGAGTTGAGGTCAACTTCCTTATTTCAAAGATATTTTAATTACATTTTTGAATTTCTCAGCACATTTCAGGTCCACTTTGTGAAACAATGCCCATATCCAAATTTGTTAGTTTTCGACATATTAATTTTTTTTTGAAAAATTTGACAGTTACAGCACCACTCTGAAAAATTCATAACTTATAGACAATAACAGTTGAAAATGTGAAATTTCGCAGAATCACACCTCAAGCATCAAGTCATGTGTTTCATCAGTTTTCTCGATGAATTTCAGCAGTTCAGACTTCCATTGTCTAAAATTTATAAAATGATTTGAAATCCCTGAAATAAACAATACAATTGAAATTTAAAAGAATAGC